>SSNQ01034127.1:288760-304530 GCA_006942095.1 Nothobranchius kuhntae | reverse complement strand
ACTCATAATCACTCACAAGACGTTAAGAGGCCATGCTATGAAGCTCAGTTCATTGACACGTTTCTAAGTCACCAAAATTGCTAGTTCATGTTGCTGTATGTATATTTGTGACCCAGCAAATGTGATCACTTTTCTCTGTTAACCCATAATAAAGACATTAAAGAACCAAACTTCATGAATGTTTTTTGTGACAAAGAAGTATCTGTTCCAATCACTCTATCAGAGAAAAATCAGAGTTTTAGAAATAACGGGACACTCAGTAGAGCCATTATATTATATTTTTTACAAGTGTATGTAAACTTCTGACCACAACTGTATCTATCTATCTATCTATCTATCTATCTATCTATCTATCTATCTATCTATCTATCTATCTATCTATCTATCTATCTATCTATCTATCTATCTATCTATCTATCTATCTATCTATCATCTAACTAACTAAAAACAAGTCTGACTCAAGTCAGGTTACAGTTGGACTGCAGTACAACATCCTAACTCTAAACGTCGCTGCAGCAACATGAGTTCACATATTTGAAATGCTATGTTCATAATCGTCGTATTATTCAAACTTAAAACTAAATTCAACATATATTTTTCAGTTTTGGATCATCATATTTGCCAAATATACGTATTATAAAATTAACAAGCTATTAAAAATGTTTTACACAATGGGTACAATTAGCATCCCGGTTGCATGCGTTTTTGTTTTCTGTTTGGTGCGTGTTAGGCGTGAGGGTTCAGTCTGAACCTGAACGCAACTGAACCAGATCCGTTGTCAAGAGAAACGTTAGCGTTTTACTACCTCCCAGGTGGTAGTTTCTAGCCGGAGGTAAGGCATTTTAGCTAAAGGTTTCCCCGCTCTAAAACTGTGAATCCAGCCTCGTTTTGTTTCTCGGCTTACAATTGATCACTGTGCTATAACGTAACTAAATATTGATCTCGTAGCTAGCTAACAGACGGTGACAACTTGTTGTCTAAGCTATTATTAAGTTTTGAAGCTGGCTAACACTAGTATTTTAAACAAAAAAATCAAATAACTATGGATTGGTTGGAAAACACTCATCCTTTCTTCAGTTGCCACTAAAACATTTGGATGTATGAAAATGACCACGTTGTATCGAAGTTAGCTTTAGTATGGTGCTAGCCAGAGTGTTTTGGTGTTTGTTTCTGTTTTACTAATTAAGGTATTGTCCAGTTTAAGGTCACCCGTTTTTAATTACAGTTTTTCTCCATTTGTTTGGCTCATTTCTTGAAACAGAAATCACATTCTCAAACCTCTAAGATCATTTGGCAAAACACTCGTACAGGTTAGCAAAACACTATAGCTCACCTGCCAAAGCTCATCTCTTCCAAAACTCTTCACGCAGGCTTCAATCTAAATCCCTTTCTCATTTAAAAAGTCAGTGTCTCCACAATGGCAAAGCTCCTTCTCAATAGTTCATTTCTCAACACAGTTGGGACATTCTCATCATTCTTGGTGCTTTTGTCAAAATAAACCTGGATGGTTGATCACAACAACATGGTTTTCCTGCAAAAGCTCATATCTCTCCCGATGATCTCTCCTAAAACTCTTCACTCATGTGTCAAAACTACATTTCTTTCTGATCTGAATAGTCAGTGCCCCCAAAATGCATCGTCCCTTTGGCATTGTGTGAGTACTGCCATACAAAATGTTTAGATGTTTTGTCACTATGGCAGAGGACCAACAATATACAACCGAAAAGAGTAGCCTCCAAGGTTTGACATCACAGATTGCCCTCACACTACCAAGGAAATTATAACCATTTTTTATTCACACTCAAAGAAAGTTTCATACGTATGTAAAAATAAAATGTACATTACAGTTATACAGTAAATTGTATGCACACAAAATCAAAAAACAAGGACGTATTCAGTGGTCGCTGGTCAAGCTCAATATATCTGTTTGGCAGCACACGGTCATGGAACACACCTGTGTGTGAGACACTCCCCGTTAGTCTAGTTTCACCTGACTGTCAATGACTGTCATCCATGTATCAAATATTCAAAGAAATTCATATATGATATTCATGGTATGTTCTTGACCAATTCTGACGATTGAACAGACAGTTGTGCATGCGGTTACTTATACAATTATATCATGCTGACATAGTTTGGAGAGAATGATCATTAGACTGAGAATCAACTAATCAGTTTAGATCTACAAGATCTATTCATTTGGAAAATGTGCTAAATGTGGGCTAGCTGTAAAACTGTAGGCTACATGTACTTAATCATTTGCAAAGAAGCACTGGGACAATTGAGACATGTACTAAGGCGTTTGCCATTTGATGAAATGAATGAGAAATGCCATTCTGTTGTGAACATTTGCCAAGAGGTTTGGAGGTTTGACCATGTTATTTTGAGATTGTAATTTCTGTTTGAAGAAATGAGCAAACCAACGGAGAAACACTGTAATAGTGAGCCACAGTGGTCGGACACTGACTGACAGGCTCTGTGACTGGTTTTAGCGGAAATTAATTTATTACCCTCGGGGACACAGTCAGCTGTGATACAAACTGATCAGCTGTATTTATGGAACATAAAAGATTGGTTCACCACTCAGTTGTAAAATAGTAAACATAGGTACCAGTTATCATTCAAATGATGAATACCAGGAACAGATATAGCTTAGTGGAAATAAATAAATGTGGGTTTTGCAGATTTTGATCAAATTGTGACAATAACATAATTTAAACATTGTTGGAAATACCAGACCGACAAACTTTATAAAGGTAGAAAGCACCTTGCAGTTTACTTGACTGCAGATGCAGCAAATAAGCTGCTCAGTTAGTTTATATGAACATAAAGCCACAAAGCTGTGCTTTATGATGTTGACGTTACAGTGTAGATAAACTAGATGCACCGCCATAAGACTGGATTGCGAACACTGAAAGCATTCTGATCAGCTGTTATAGTGATGGAGACCACTGATGATGGGTTTTTAGTCTTAAGGTTAGATGTTAATCACCCAAGAAGCCTTCATGTATTTAGTCCATTTGTTAACTTTTTATTCATCCATATTTTACCAGAATATATATCCCTCTCTGTAATAAAAACTCTCACATGATGTAGTGCAGGAAGGATTGATTCGCTTATTAATTGTCACCAGAATGGATCACGAAGATAAATGTTTAAAAAATCTAGCAGCTTGTTGGTATTTATGATCTGTTGCTTTCTATCTTCATGTCAGAAATGTTTGGGTGCATCTGGCAGTATGTCTACACAACCTTCCTGAGATACTGGCTGAAGTGGCTCATCAGACAGGCAACAGGGACATGTGAGCTTCAGAGAATTTGCTCCGGGTATAAGCCGGGGGCTTCCATGACTACGAGAGCAGGTGGATATTAATAACACATGGTTAACTTTCTTTCTTTCTTTTTTTTTCCTTTGTACTAATCCGCCTACTGTGTCCTCTTCTAGAATACTCTCTGAAATCATCTAAGAGCCAGGTGAGAAAATGTCATCTATGTAGAAGTGGTTTAATTTCTTGAAAGCAGCACATAAATAAGAGACCATACCAGTATTGGTTATGGGGCAGATTCTATATCTATATGCGAATGGAGCTTCTTTACTTCAAATGTTGTGTGTGATGACACAAGCAATGAAATGAAGATTACTAGTTGTATGAACAATGAATATTCAGCTTGTACAAGTAGAGTTCATTTATGACAAAAACAAGTCAAAAGTGGTCATTTTGCAGATATTTGTACTTAATTGCTTCATGTCCAATTTGATGAAATTAACATGAAACTGCCACTAGGTTGCACCCAAATGACTACATGTTGTGGAGGTTGCACTAACTGTTGTGCAAAGTTTAATTCTGTTGTGAGAAATGCACCAAAAAAACAGTTTCCTTGTCCGGGGATCGGACCGCCAAGGCTCCCACCTCGGTCTGCCACCCGATCCACATTGCACCGGACCCTTCATGTTCCTCCTGCGGGTGGTGGGTCCACAGTTGGATGAGCCCATGTATCCGGTTCGGGCTGGGCCCGACCGGGCCCCATGGGCGAAAGCCCGGCCACCAGGTTTGTTTCTGTACACCCAACCCCAGGCCTGGCTCCAGGGTGGGACCCCGGTAACCCTCCGGGCCGGGTACTCCGACTCTTAGAATTTACATCCATGAAAGATCCTCTGAACTGTTCTGACCGAAAGAACGAGATCGCGGATACAAGCGGCCAAAATGAGTTTCCTCCGTAGGGTGGCCGGGCTCAGCCTTAGAGATAGGGTGAGGAGCTCGGACATTCGGGAGGGACTCGGAGTAGAACCGCTGCTCCTCCGGATCGAAAGGAGTCAGTTGAGGTGGTTTGGGCATCTGGTCAGGATGCCTCCTGGACGCCTCCCCGGGGGAGGTGTTTCTGGCATGTCCTGCCGGCAGGAGGCCCCCGGGTCGACCCAGGACACGTTGGAGAGGTTACATCTCCAATCTGGTCCAGGAACGCCTTGGGGTCCTGCCGGAGGAGCTGGTGGAGAAGGCCGGGGAGAGGACGGTCTGGAGCTCCCTAGTTGGGATGCTGTCCCCGCGAAGACGACAACGAGAAATGCACCAAAGCGACTGAGAAAAACTGTAAATGCTCTAAAACTATTCTCAACCAAAATTTATTTTTATAAACCAGTTTTGAATACTTAAATATTGGTCAGTTAATTGATTTGTTAGATTAACTTTAGTTAAATGTCTGATTTTAACATGGAGCTGTGCATGAAATGAAGGTTTAACAGTCGGTTAAATTCAGTGTTCAGAAAACGATTCCATTGATGTTATTAGTGAAGTTTCAGCATGCAAATAAGATGAAAAATGTCTAGATATCAGCCCAGAAAATCGTCAGAACACATCGGCCGTCGGCTGACCGTGACGTCTACATATCGGCATTGTTATCGCCAATGAAAAAAAAGATATCTGTCAACCTGTAGTAGCAGGCAGAAGAAACCATTTAATGGCAGTGTAGCTGTAAGCAGCCAGCAACCACAAAACGAGGAGAGAGATGCACGTTTTCCAGCAGGAAATACAGCCACTGTTTTGAGTTTGTGTCGGCTAAAGGTGAAAATATAGTTGTCTAGCTCCAGAAATACTACATCACATTTGAAGAAACATCTGGAGTCGCAGCACAGCTGTCAGTATTTTATTTTTATTTAAAAAAAAAGTTTGTTTAGTTTTCAAACTTTCATTGTAATTCACTAGTATATAAATTACATTTATATTCTAGTGAAATACAACGAAAGTTTGTTCGATGTGTTTTGTGAAAACAAGAAATGCAGCAGACAACTCCGAGTGAAGTGTCTTCATAAGAAGTAATCTGAATCGGTTTCAGGCTGGATCAAAGTAAACTTTGCTCGTCCACAGATGTCTAAAACTGTCGTGTTTGCTTCACGCTTAATCTCGCTTATCTTTTAGGCTGGTGCGAACTTTAATATTGGCATGTCCTCTCAGCTCTTTATCTTAAACCACTCTAGCCAAGCTAAGATAAGAAATTGTTTATTATCGTGACTTGGTGAGCATTTCCTCATCAACAGTCCATTCAGCGTTCACTCAGATGTGCTGATGTGCATCTTCGGCTTTTAAACATGTTTCTTCTCTGTGGAGGCAGATGATTCAGTCACACCAGCTTCTGTGTCTGTTTTCTCTCTGATGCCCTTGTTTTTGTTGTTGTTACATCCTTCAACCTGGTTTTCCCTCTGATAAGGTTTTAAGAGGATCCTTGGACACCAACACGGAGAATTTGGAGCAATGTGTGGATCAAATCATGAGGGCGAAGAGTATACAACCTCAAAAGAATCCCCAGTAAGCTCACTTATTGGTTTGCTTTCCTGTGTTTAGTTAGTTATTTATTTATAATGGGTACCATATTTTATCAGTGATTTGTTCTGATGTGGTATTTTTTTCTCATTTAGATTCAAGGGGACACTCCACACCTGTCTGCTGCAGATAACTGGATACAGCAGCTTGTACACATCTGTAGAAGACCTGAGGAAAGTCGTCTTCAGCTCAGAGAACCCCGATCACGAGGCCATGCTTTTGAAGGTGTGAAGTCTGAAACTTTCTTGGATCTCTTTGTTTTTGTGAAACTTTGGCTTTTTTGTGTCTGATATAACAGCTTTTCTAAAATAATAATCATCCAAGCACCTGCAACTCAGTTTAGAGTCTGTTCAAATGTTTCACCTCAGATTTATTCCCTCTTCCAGCTGTGGGACCATTTGATGCCAGGAGCCAAACTGGAGTCCAGAATAACCAAGCAGTGGGGAGACATCGGATTCCAAGGAGATGACCCAAAAACTGACTTCAGAGGAATGGGCCTGCTGGGTCTGATCAATCTGGTGTGAGTGCTCAACAGATAAATAGTTTAATAATGGGATGATATGATCTTATTTCTCTGTTTTTTTTTTTTTTGCAGTTTTTTCAGTGAAAACTACACAGCGGAAGCCCGTCAGGTGTTGTCTCATGCAAACCACCCGGAATTTGGGTAAAAGACCTTCTTATCGGGACTTTCCACCGGACACAAACTCACCGGGAAGGTTTCCGATGAGAAACAGCAGCAAAAGAGCTCAACGCGGCTGGACCCACGAGGTCACAAAATCACAGGAAGATGTTCGTGTTATCCGTCAAATTTCATTGCTTGGTTTTTTTCTAAGCACAGCATAGTAAAGATTTGTTTTTACCAACATAAACACACCAACAGAACTGTCATGGCAGTCAGAGAGAGACTAGTACACCCACAAGACTAGATTTCAGCAGGACATAAGCGTGGAGTCGTAAACGAAATCCCATTCAAACTCTGCAATAAAACGTACACAGGAGAAACGGGAGGCCAACTCGACACACGGACAACACAACATAGAAAAGAGTGTGAGAAAGAAACTAGTTAAAGACACTTAAGAGCCGCAAAACAAGAAGCAGAAAGTAAAATAAAGAAATCAGCCGTAACAGACTACTGCTCAAGGGAAAACCATATAAGGGACTGGAAAGGGATCATAAACATAGAGCAACAAAAATACAAAAGATGGATTACAGAAGCCATAGAAATAAGGAGACATGGACCCAGGGCCATGAACAGAGATGGAGTTTACACATTGGATCGCTCACGGGACATTGTCATCGGCGAGGATAAAAGGAGAAGGAAGTGAGGATGGCTACAGATTTAGCTGAAACTTTTTAGCTTAAAAGTTAAAAACAAATTTTTGCTACGCTGTGTTTAGATAAGAACCAAGCAACGGAATGTATCCAAAAAGTTCAGTGGTTTATTTTCTGTTTAACTCTGCTACAGTGGTTTCACAGGGAATCACATACTTGTTTTACTAGTTAAAGAGTAAGTCACCCCCAAATCAACTTTTTTTTTCTGATAAACGACATAAATGCGTGTCTAATCGTGCTGCAGACACGTGCAGTCACTAGTTTTGCACTTTAGTGCATTTTAGTTCAAATTTAAATGTTCTGCCTAAAACTGTCAGTGTTGTGCCGTTGTCAGGTAAAAACTCTGCACTGCATTTGAATTTAAATCTGCCATCGCTATTGGCTAAGAAATACCCTAGACCACATGTGTCAGACACAAGGCCCGCGGGCCAGATGCGGCCCGCGGAGCATTTTTATGTGGCCCGCGAGATAAATATCAAAAATATATTAAAACTGGCCCGCTGGCCGATTTTACCGCAAAGACTTCAACTCCCATGATGCTTTGCGGCGTTAGCGCGGAGCCGACGCGCCCCCTCCTTTGTGTTTTTTCTAACTAAACACTCCTCTCACTCAGCACCGAGTTCACTCAGCTGTTTTCTGACGTTGAAGCCCAGAAACGGAGATTCTAGCCGCTCAGTAATGTGTTCACGACTGAAAGAGAAAGGTTTCCAACTAACGTCCAGACAGAGCTGATATAACTCCAGCGAACAGCGACACGCTCAAACCAGCACGGCTCTGTGGCTGCTGTCGTTGTGTTTCCTCCCCGACACACAACAACGTGGTCAAGCTGCTCAGACATGTTCAGCAGCACAAACCTATGTGAGCACCTGTTGTCATCTAATGTTGTCATTATTATGATGAAGATGAACAAAACAACAGGAGTCTCCTCCTCAGCTCAGGTCAACCCCATGATGCAGGTATCTGGCTGGAACAGGTGAGCATCACAGTAAACCAGTGGAGCAAACTGAGCTTTAAATATGTTGGTTTTCTGCTCTTTTTCTGCTCCAAAACATGAAAGTTAACAGGTGAGATGTTGCATTTTCATTTAAGATAAAATGATATTTTTATTTTGTTGTTGGCCCGTGAGAAAAGATTTAACCTACAGTAAACAGGAAGTGGAAAGGCTGCAGATAGATGAATAGAATAGAAAATCCCTTTATTGTTCCTCAGTGGGGAAAGCTAGACATCACAGCAGCGATGACACGTATTACAGGAGAAAAAAAGGAGAATAAAAAAGAAAAATGAATAAACAAGAAAACATAAATCCTGAATAGATTTTAAAAATGCTGAATATACCACAAGTAATGAATACCGCTGATGCCTTTTATTTAAAAATGACTTGCTCGTGTGTAATTTGGTTATTCCACATTCAGTGTTAATGCAGAAATATGTTTCCAAATTTAAAGGTTCAAAATTGCATATATGTTGATAAAGAAAATGTGCAAATTTGCCGTCACTTTTTCAAAATATATTAAGTTTGGCCCTCGACTCCGTCCCAGAGTTTCATTTTGGCCCCGTGTGAGTTTGAGTTTGACACCCCTGCCCTAGAACATTAGCTGGTACGATATGATGTCACAATGTTATTGTTAGCCTGTGTGTGTGTATTTGTTAGCGACTCCGCCCTCTCGGTCTGCTAGGTAACAGCATTTGTTGCATTTTTCAAACAGGAAGTGGGAGCGGAGTAATGCTCTGGTAGGGGGTGACTTGATCAACTGGAAATCTGCTCGTGACTTTTATTTTGAAAGTTCATGGAGGTTTTTACACTGCTTTCGATTTTGACTTCCTGTCTGGTCTGATCTGAGCTGCGGAGTTTGAGGCGTAAGCAAGTCATTCTTACGCTTCTAGGATACGTCCAAAACTCAACGTTTCGCTGCCATTAAAACCACAACTGTCCACTGTAATGGCGGCTAATGGCTGCTTACTTTGTGGTCGTAACGCAACGCTTACAAGTCCGGTGGAAAGGTTGGGTTACACAAGCATGTCTGGGTTTTGTTTTAAAAGGTATGCTGTTGAATTTGGACTTGGCTGCTTATATTCCAGGTATTCCTACGCTATAGTTGGGATCAACCTGACTGAAATGGCCTACAGCCTGTTGAGGAGCGGTGCTTTGAAGCCACATTTCTACAACACAGTCCAAGGCCGTCCCGAACTGAAGCACTTTCATCAGCTCTACTGTGAGTCATTCTAAAACAAAAATGTTCCCTCATTCACATATTTACTCACTTGCTTACTGTTAGTGCGTGCCTCCTTCCCTAGGTTACCTGGTGTACGAGTTTGATAAATTCTGGGTGTCAGAAAAACCAGAAAGCATCATGCAGTTCAACCAGTACAGAGAACAATTCCACGAAGTGGTGAAGACCCTTCTACGGAGCCCCGACGTGTCTCTCAAGCTGGATTCCAACTCTAACTAACGCGTTTCGGAAGTTTGATCGGACAGATAGGAGCTGAGACAGGCGAGCAGGAGAGGAGAGCTTGTTAGCTTCAAACTAAAACGTCTCCACCGTTTGTATAGTGATTCACCAGCGACTCTCCGTCCGTCTCGTTGCTGTGATGAGAAGGTTTTCCACATACAGCACAAGTCTGGACTCCCCCACGCCTCAGAAATGACCATTCCAGTGGGTGAATTGTTTTAGCCTGGCCCGCCAGACTCGCTCTGTTTAATTCTGCACAGAGACTGAGAATTAAACAGAGCAAGTCTGTCTGGCCAGGCTAGAATAGTTTGAACTGGAAACACGAGAGCTGCTGCTAATGATTTACGAGTCTTTTAAGCCCTTTTGAGGGTTGCATTTCTGCAGGAGAATTAAGTTAAAAGAATTATTTGTGTATAATTCGTGTGTTTTCATCGTTTTGCTCATACGTTTCTGCTTGATGTATTTTGAAGCTCTACATTCCCCAGCTGTAGTGAATTTGTACATCCTGACTTTTTATTGTTTTAACGAGGAAGGATTGTAAATACTCACACGTCTTACTTAAAGTTAATAAAGTTGCCGTTGATTTAAAAAGTGTTTTGTGTCAATATTTTAAAGGGACATTATGCAACCTTTTCATATTTATAATCATTTTCTTGAGCAAGTATGTGCTAAAATGACCTTTTACAGGGTTATGTCCGTCAGACACCCACCACCCTCTGAGGCCAGAATACCGCACTTGCAACTTCAGAGTCGCCGTGTTCCCCACTAGTGGGGGGGAGCTGTGGAGTTGTGATGGTGGAGCTGGAGTCTGCTTCCAGCAAGTTTCCTGCATGTTGTAGATCATGAACACAGCTGATTTGTTTAATTCAGTGATGAGCCACTTCTGTAGACACTAAGGAAGTCTGGGAGCCATTTCAGCTGTTAGATTAAGGTGTTAAAAATGACAAACAGTGAGGCGATAAGTTTGGCTTTCAGTTCTAATAAACGGACACAAGGGGGTGCTGCATGGGCGGCGCCAGGCGGTAGCTAAGATTGGGCCAAGCAACGGCTTAGCAACCCCAACTCTTGAACGCACACCACCACCCCACAACCCGCGTGCGCTCTGTGCTGACATGCGCTGGCCTGGAGAGTAGCATGCAGGCTGTCTCACATTTAAGAGAGTCTCCCGTTTTGTGTTTAAATCTCCCATGCGTGGAGAAAGTCGGAGCCGACATCAAACCAGGAGGTCGGGCATGTCCACTTTTCACTCTGTGTGTTTGTGTGTGGGCGGGGGGATCTTGCATTGATGATAATGTCCGTTTTTTCATCCGGGAGCAGGGATCAAATTATGGGGGAGCTGGATTACATCATTTATATGGACTCTCAACTACCGGGGGTGCTTTTGAGCAGAGAGTACAGAGAGTTGTGGAGTGCTGATCGTTGGTGCGCTCCAGGCAGCTGTGTTCTGCGCATGGTACATTCTCAAAGTGGCGCAACCAAAAAACTATAATTAACACACGATTGTTCTTGTCCTCTGGTATTCTGTCTTTTAATCGTGCCTGATGCACATGTGCTGCTCACCTTACTGACAGCATCAAAAGCGTACTCCGCTTTGTGGTTTGGAGATCCCTTTGATCTGCGTAGGTCAAAATGATGAGGTGAAAAAGTAAGAATCTGGGCAGCAGTTTTTCTTGAGAGTTTAGAAGAGATGCAGGAAGATGAGAGACAGAACAGGAAAATAAAAACAAGAAAAAGAAAAATAGTTTGTGTACAAAAGGCCCCATAGTTGTGAGTTTTCCTTTCTATTCTGTTCAGTTGTTCACCTGTAGTTGCTTAGAGTGACCTGTAGAGGTCCCCCCACCACTTTGGATGGGAGAGGTTTTGGACAGGTGGATACGTGGGTGAGATCTATATGAGTGCGTTCGCTCCCGATTACCAGCAGAGAAGTGGTCATTTCGTGAGAAGTGTGTGTTACTGAGCAACGTAAGTCTGTGATGTGTGAGGATGTGCGGATAAAATGTGTTTGTGACTGTAATCGAAGTTAGAGGGAAGTGACGATGTTTCTGTTTGTGTCGCTAGCGAGTGATAAGCTAAGCTAAGTTAGGCTAGCTCTCCTGCCGTGTGATTGGGGATAATTGTGTGCTGAGTTAGCTCAGTGGTTGCATATGGGATGTGGGTAATATCTGGTTTATGGTAGCAAAGGGGACGTTAGTTTCTTTCCTACCTGTGTTTCTGTTGATGTACTATTTTCTTTCTGTTCATTTCAGAGAACACACACACACACACACACCTGTACCTAAACTTGTATGTAACACCTGCTCCTCCAACAAGCCTGTTACCTTTGACTGTGTGGAGGCAATACAAGCGTTTAAACCATCCTGGGTGTCTTTGGTGTCTTCTTCCTGAATCGCCATCCGGGTCTAGAGTAGTGTTCTGGCCGACACTCCGGGGAGTGGCAGCTGCAAACCTGAATCAACACCTTACAGTCCTCCCCTTCCGTGTTATCTACCCAACACTAGTGGTCCTTTGAGCCGGATGTAAGCTGCTTCTACCCTAACAAGATGGATGACATCCAGAACTTCTCAGCTCTTGGTGCGCGCCCACGGCGTAATGTACGTCGTCCCCTACGTTATGAAGCTTATGAGACTGACTTCCCCTGGCTTGGTGCAGGTTACCGGGAGGAAAGTTAAATAGGAGGTGACACCCGTTCTTCCCACCATCCGCCGTCTGACCCCTCTGAAAACCTCTCATACAGCCAAATCACACCAATGAGAGCAGAGTTGGAGGATGTACAACGTGAAAGGTTCCTGTTGCAGCAATCACATGACCAGATGAGAGCTGGGCTGGCTGATTTCCAGGCACTTCATGCTAGTTTGCTGCAGCTGTTGGACCGTGCGGAGAGTCTGCAGCTCAATCCACTGACCAGAGGTCCTGCTGTTCATCTCCAGCCACCCCCTACTGAGGAGGAAGAGGACTGGCCTCTACCACCTCCTCCGGTTGCGTTCACGGAGGAACCTGTCCCCAGTCACAGACCACATCGACACGATGATGAAAGAGCTTCAGGCTCTGAAGAGGGAGTCTATGACTGCACAGGAGGGCCGGATCATTCCCCCACCTGAATCTAAGCCGAGGTTCACGTCTCCTCAGCAAAGGCCCACCTACCCTCCAGCGCCGCCTCCAAGTGGACACCTCCCTCCATTGCAACCACTGCCAGCTCCGACTCCTTCCCCATCCGCTCCTTTCTCCACCTCCCAGATGCGTAGACCCTTTGGCTTGGCTGCGGCCCCGGATATGAACTACAGGGGGCCTCGTCCAAGCATTCCCAAGCTCACACGACGTGATCCAGGAGAATTCGCCGACTGAAGATGGCGCTAGAGAACTTACTGCCCTAGGAGAGTTCAGAGCTCTTCAAGTACCACGTCTTGTTAGATCACCTCCACTTAGAGGAAGCGAAGTTGATAGCGGACGCTTATCTCCATTCTGCCACGCCCTTCAGTGACACCTTGCATGCTCTTAATGACCGGCTTGGACAGCCCCATCAGCTCACCCTGCGGAGTATTGCTGCTGTCATGCACTCACCTGACATCCGCCCAGGGGATGCAGTCGCCTTCAAGCGATTCTCTCTCCACATCCAGTCGCTCGTGGGCATGCTGAAGACTTTGGGCACGGATGGGGAGGTCGAACTCCAGTGTGGCTCCCATGTGGCTCGACTCCTGGGTAAACTCCCTCCAGAACAATGAGTTGATTTCTGTCGGTGCATGTACAGCCATTCTGGTCAAGCATACACTCTGGACGACCTGTCTACCTGGTTAAAGTACGAATCCTGGTGTCAGGGCTATGACAGTTCACCCACTCCAATGATTACCAAGGAGAAACGTGATGTCAGGCCAAGTAGGTGCCCTGTTGCGGTTCTTCACGGTGCAGAGACCTCACCCAGGTCAGTAGGTACTACTCCAAACAAAGCTAGGCAGCAGCCCTACTGCGCCTTCTGTGATAACCGTGCTCATCACCTGAGTCAGTGTCCAGAGATTGTTAAGCTGAGTCGAGAACAGCTCACACACTGGATAAAGACCAACAAGAGGTGCTGGCGTTGCGCTCGCTCCCATCAGGCAGCCCAGTGCACCCTCAAGAAACCCTGCAGCCTGTGTCAGGGTCGTCATTTGCAGGTCCTTCACGACGTTAATTCCAAGCCATTACAGACAGTAGGCCCAGCATCTGCTCCCCCACGAGAAAGTGAGAATCCTACAGGCGTCCTGTACCTCCACCATCCTACATAGAGCAGCCAAGGTCTGTTAAAGGTTGTCCCAGTCACTCTTCACCATAATGGCAAGACCTTGAGCACTCACGCAGTTTTGGATGATGGGTCAGAGAGGACTATGCTGCTGCCCACTGCTGCCCAGATCCTTGACCTTCAAGGCATTAGAGAGACCCTTCCATTGCGCACTATCAGACAAGATGTGCAAACTCTGCATGGCTCCTGTGTCTCATTCGAGATCTCTGCGGGTGGCAAACCTAAGCTGAGGTACAAGGTCTGCAACGCCTTCACCGCTACCCGCATCGACCTAGCCGAGTGCAGTTATCCTGTGGAGTCCTTGCAGCGGAAATACAGACACCTCAGAGGCCTGCCTCTCCAGGCCTTTAAGAAGGTCAAACCCCTCCTTCTCATTGGCAGTGACCACCCACAGCTCATCACTCCAACTGAAGCTGTTCGTCTCGGTCCACCGGGTGGTCCCATTGCTATGCGCACCAGGTTAGGGTGGACACTACAGGGCCCCTCCAGCCTTATCGGTTCCTTTTCGCTGCCACAACAGTGCCTATTCACGACCGCCATCCCTCCTCAGATAAGTGAGTTACTCAAACGTGGAGAAGTTATGGCAGGTAGATGTCGTCCCAGTACCAGAAGGCAAAGTGGTTACTCGGTCAAGAGAAGATAACTATGTAGTTAACCTGTTGGAGCAGAAGACAGTTCGTGTGGATGTTGAGGGCATCCACCGCTATGCCACCCCCCTCCTTCGCCGCCAGAACATGCCACACCTAATACTAGCCCTAACGTAGTCGTTCCCAGTTTGAGGAGTGTGGAGAGAAGGCTCCAGAAAGATCCAGAGCGGGCTAAGATCTACGGCGCGGAAATAGAGAAGTTGGTCCAGGCCGGTTCGGTTGTTAAGGTGGCCCCCTCTGAGACTGCTCCAGCAGATGAGTCATGGTACATCCCTCACCACCTTGTTAGTCACAATGGCAAAGATCGCCTTGTGTTCAACTGTTCGTTCCAGTTCCAAGGCCAAGCCCTCAACGACCATCTTCTACCTGGGCCAACCCTGAGCGCCTCGCTCCTTGGTGTCCTCCTTCGCTTTCGTGAGCATGCCGTAGTCAGTGGTGACATAAAGGGTATGTTCCACCAGATTTGCCTCCTTCCCGAAGACCGTTCCCTTCTGCGGTTTGTGTGGCGGGATCTGCACCCTGAGGCACCTGTGGCTGTCTATGAATGGCAGGTCCTCCCCTTCGGTACAACCTGCAGCCCATGCTGTGCAACCTTCGCTCTGCAGCGCCACGTCAGGGATCACACTGACAGAGATGATCCAATACGTCACTCTGTGGGACAGTGTTTCTATGTTGACAACCTCCTTCAGAGTGTACCAACCCCTGAAGAAGCTCGGGACCTAGTGGACCGGCTAAGAGCCCTCCTGTCTTCGGCTGGATTTGTCCTTCGCCAGTGGGCCAGTAATGAACCCAGCACCATTGGCCACCTACCTGAAGACCTCAGATCCACAAGTGCAGGACTTTGGCTCACTCAAGACAAATCAGACACCTCCGAGCCAACTCTGGGCCTTAGCTGGCACTTCCCCACGGACACTTTGGGTTACAAGCACCGCAAAGTCAGTTATGGGCCTTTGGGATCAGCAGAGGGGGTGGGATGACCCGCAGCTTCCGCCAGAACTGCTACAGCAGTGGGAAACCTGGGAAGAGGAGTTGTCGTTCCTTGCACAAGTCCTGCTTCCTCGCCCCTATCTCCCAAAGCACATCACGGAGTCAGTCAGTGAGAGAGAGAGATTCACATCTTCTGTGATGCGTCGGAACAGGCTTATGGTGCAGTGGCCTATATGAGAACAGTGAAGGGTGATGGCAGCTCCCATCTGGCCTTCCTGATGGCCCACTCCCGTATTGCCCCTAAACGCATTCTCTCCATACCCAGACTT
>SSNQ01034127.1:259730-275392 GCA_006942095.1 Nothobranchius kuhntae | reverse complement strand
CATCATCATCATCATCATCATCACCCTCGACCCATCCTCTGGTGTTTGTTTCTTGTTCGTCGTGCTGTTTCCTGATGGGACATCTCAACCAGAAAAAAAATCCTCACAAAAAGATGATTATTTTCTGCTGCTTCACTAATTTAGCTGCTCATCTAGAATAAAAATGGTTAAGTTGTATTTGATTTCCATTCAGACTGTTTGGAGTTACCTTTTTCGGTCTTGAACGTAACTCTGACGAAACCATCGTCCTTCTCACCTCGGCACTTTGAATCACGGCCTGAGAAGAGAGAGATAACGTGTTCAGATCATCTCCTGCTCCAATATGCAAAACACACACACACACACACACACACACACACACACACACACACACACACACACACACACACACACACACACACACACACACACACACACACACACACACACACACACACGCACACACACAATGATCTTGATAAAAGCACATATAGCATCTGATATGATGATATTGTTGAACTCCAAAATCTGATATTACTCAATTAAAAACCACAACAGTGTCAGAAACGAGGCTCTTCAGTGAATCAGACGAAAACAAAGCTGTGAGCTGGAAGTTCGACCACACAGTTTAATGTGCTATATACACATAGTGTGATATCTCACAGTCATGTGAAGTCGCCTTACCCATGGATGTTTCTGGAGTGATGTCTTCAAAGAAGTACTGGGTGGCTTCGAAGGCCGAGTCGGGCTCTTCCAGCTCCTGAGTCAACTCTGAGATAAACAATTTACATTCAGCATTTAAACAGGAGGCTGAAAGCTGCATTACAGTCATTTTATCAGCTTTTCTTAAAGCCATACTGGGCAACTTTTTCATATTTTTAAATCTTTTTCTTGATTGTTTTTCCTCTTTCTGCAGGTCTAGAAGCAGACTCTTGTTTGTTATTGATTGTTTATTTTTGTGGACCAATCCAATGAAGCAAGGCATTTTTCAAATAGTTTAATTCCTAGATATCGTTCTCCCACCATTGCTGATCAGGATTTGTATGAACTCACCAGGCAGCACGTGCGTTTTGTAGAGGAGCTTCAGCTTTTCCGTAAGGTCCCCGTGACACAGAACTCCTACGATAACAGAAAACCTTCAGGGTTGAGACTGACCCCGGGTCTCCAAAGGCAGTGATCTGTTAAATCTGCTCACCCAGGCCGTTGATGAACTCCCGGAAGTTGATCAGGCCGTCTCCATTTTCATCAAGGAGTCTGAAGAAGCGCAGGGCCAAGGGGTCTGAGTGGACTCCGTTGGCCCAGGGGAACAGCAGGTTGAACAGACCTTTGAACTGCTCCACGTCAATGCGGTACTGCTCCAGATAGGGCAGGCTGGGGTCGTGACGCTCAGTGGGGTTGCTGCTGCCTCCCCAGTAACAGCTGGTCAGGTGCTCCGCCTGGGGAGAAGAGCAGAAGGTATGAAGCCTAAAAATCAACATGGGTGTGTAAGCGTATTAAGAAGAAAGTAAATAGTTACTTTAAAGAGCACAAAGAGCTCCTCTAGCTCATCAATACTGAACGCCGTCTCCGTCATAATAGTTCGGACCTGAAACGAGCAAAAGAAAAGTTAAAAAGCTGTAATTTCATGGTTTGGTTCTGTTACTAAACACCACGAGAGCTGGAGCTCACCACGTTGCGCTTTGTTGTGTCTTCAATAGTCTGAATGACCCTTAGTCTCTGTTTGAAACGCATCTGCTCAATCACATCGGCACGAATCGAGCCAAATTTCTGACACGAGAAGGAGAAATAACATCAGCTTTGTTATCAGAAAGGAAACAAAGATGGCTCTTCATCAATCTGTAAATCCATGACGAACTTTCAGGAACAGTCTGACAAACCTGCACTGCATTCGTTCTTTACCTCATAGGAGCTGCTGACCAGTTTGAAGATGTCAACCTCTGGATGTGGTTCTCCATTATCAGTCAGTAAAGAGTGAAGGTGGGGGATGGGAGGAAGGGTGCTGTCCTTGTTAGTCACACTGTCCAGGTACCTGTGATGGTAGACAGATATAGTTAGAATCCCTCCGATTTGTAATCGAATCATGATTGCGCTCCCCACAGAGACTTCGTCTTACCGGCCCAGAGCAGTCATGGCCTCTCCATCGTCCTTGCAGCCCAGCAGCTGGTAGATGTTGGCGTGAAGCACGGAGAGCGCCAACTGAAAGATGACCTTGATGCCATCGTAAAAGAAACAGTCCATCACCACCACCGCGCTCTCAAATGGCATGACGGACAGAAAAAGGGTGAGAAACCAGGAGAGAGAAATGGTGGAGATGACCCCGAGGTCCTGCATGCAGTCGTACAGCTGGGGAACGTACTCGCGGGCAAGCTCCTCGAACACTCCCTGATCAACGAGGGCTCCTGAAGGAGAGGCACAGCAGGATTATGGTCCGATACTCATGTAATCTCTACATTTGCAGTGATCCCTAGTAGGAATTAATGTATTGCAAGTCATACTCAGGGAGGGGGGGGGGGGGGGGGGGGGGGGGAGCTCTGGTGAACAATTTTCAGGAATTAGCCGAACGTCAGACAGCAGGTTTTGGACTCTTCTTTCCTGATACTTGCTCTGCAACATTGATGTTTTATCTCCACTAATAACACAACCCTGGAGGAGTTCTGCAGTGTGGTGGAGTTGCTAATGTTAAGATTAGCTTCAACTAGCCAAGTCGTTTTCTGCCATTTCCTAGACGCTAAACCAACAGCAGCCTTCCCCGTCGTGAGTCAAGATGGTGAAGTCCATGTTTTGTGACAGGCTTTCAAATCCTAGAGTTTCACCATCTGTTTTCTAGAAGCTAATGCAGGAGATAGATGTAGGAGACTATTTTCATGTTCAGCCTGCACTCAGACAGATCGATTATAATCAAAATAAGATTAAAAAATGTTTTGTCGCACTGACCTACGACCCTTGTGTTGTAGTAATCAGGCAGCATCCTCTCACAGAGAGCCACCAGCAGCCAAAACGCCTCCTCTTCTTTGGCATACAGCAGCAACACTGATGTCACGATATTCATAGCCTGTGATGACCAATCAAAGACCAATA
Source organism: Nothobranchius kuhntae (assembly GCA_006942095.1). Classification (NCBI taxonomy): domain Eukaryota; kingdom Metazoa; phylum Chordata; class Actinopteri; order Cyprinodontiformes; family Nothobranchiidae; genus Nothobranchius; species Nothobranchius kuhntae. Next base: position 272,335 of record SSNQ01034127.1, on the reverse strand, counting down.
AACCTCGGGAATTGTCCAAGAATGACGGGTTCTTGCTAGCTTATCCTAATGTAGCACCTGACAGTATCCGATGTTGGGGTTTCTGAACGCGTAGGCGGTTAAGACTCGGCGCAGGGCGGCGATGCCCATCTCGTTCTGAAAGGCTGGATGCTCCGGCAGAGAACGGTGAAGGTCCCGCTCAATCTCCTCGGTAGCCAAGTTGTACTTGCCCATGGACTTCTCCACCAGGTCTTCATAGTATCCAGGATGAGTAGTCATCTCATTAACTGCCCCTGTGGGAGGAAACATGAGTGGGTTCTTAAAAGTGGAAACGAAGCTTCCTGCAAAATAAATAAAAACAGCATTTACAAGTTTCGTTATGGTAGAAAATACAAAATCACATTCGTTACTATAAACTTCTAATACTGGAAGAATACAGAAAAGCTAAAATTAAAAGAAGTTTAGAAGAAGTTTAGATAAGTCTGTTAAACAAGACTGGGTCGGTTTTTAAATAGTCATTTGAAAATAATCTGGACAGATTCTCGAATTAAAATAGGACTGTGGGTAAGATTACCCTTGAATGAGGACAGAACATTCATTTATTTAGAATCGTTTCTAATATTTAACCCATTGTTATTTGGCTAGGATTAGGGTTAGTTAGTCAGGGCTTACTGTACAGCTGTGTTGGGTCAAAGAGGATGATGACACGTGTAGTTGTGTAGTTTTGCTCAGTATTCTATTGTTTCCAGCTTCACATAATTGTGTGTTTTAGTAGCATTTCTGTTGCTGGTAATCTAGTAATGGTTAAATAAATAAAAATCATTTAAAATGACACTAGAAGAGGCACAAATCAGACAGAGGACTTAAATTTACTAACTTGGGTCAGACCCAAACACAGAAGATCTGAAGTTGGGTGGTAGAGACACACAGGTAGTTCTGATAACACCTGAACACCCATGACATCTGAGACTGATGCAACCAGTGTTACAGCGGGACTAAAGACATGATCAGAAACAGGTTACAGTCGGATGATGTACGGCGTCATTCCCATCACTGATTGTGAACGAACAAACTTTTGTTTGCCAACAAAAACAAAACTACACCCGAGAGCTCAGAAGATCAGTTAAGAGTAGAGTACCTACATTTATGACGATCATCCTTAAATCATTATAGAAAATTATTAGTAAAACGTTTCATATTTAGAGTTTCTCTACTTTCAACATCAGTTTTATTATCATCAACTATCTAAAAATAAAGGTCACGCCTGTAAGCTTGGTGATTATTTACCATCTATGCTTGACAAACTTTTTCCATGTTTATCCTGCCATTTCATAACTCTAGAACAGATCTTTCCCACTGATTGTGTGGGAAAATTACAAAACTCCATCATTTACACATTTCCAGCTGTTACCGTCATCTGTTCCAGTTCAGAAAAGTCACAAAACTGGTTTTCTTATCTGTGAAATGTGACTTGTTTTAATCAAGTATGAGAAGTATTTCCTTGGAGGTAAATTTAGTGTGAAAATGAGCTCGGAGGAGCTGTGAAACTGGGTCATGGCTGATTGTAACCCAGCTTGTGTAGAAGGACACGCGTAAAGGAAACGTGGCTGTACCTGCAACCATAAACCTCAGAGTCACATGCAAACCTGCAGCATGGACGAAGAGAGTGAAAGTCTCAGCTCCTCACACAGTCCAGATGTGATTATTTACATTTCTTCTGCTGATTTATCACTTCTTGCTCAGTCGTGAAAAAACTCAATCTGTTACACAAAAAGTGGAATCAATTAAATACGAGGAGGATAAACTGCTTGAGATGTAACATCTCGTTTGAGCAGGTCCTCCTACAACACAACCAATAACAAATAAGGTGGCAGAGTTAGAAAGTTATAACAAACTTAAAAGAAAAAGAAAAGGAAAGTAAATAAATAGTAAAATTAACGACCTGTATAAATATATATACACACACGTAAATATAAACACATAAGCATGGATACATAAATACCCACACGTGTACATACATACCTATATACAAAATTAAATTAAATAAAACTGCTGTGAGGCACTCTGCAGCCCGCAAAAGCTCCAGTCCGAGTAAAAACTTTCATGTTTTTACCTTCCGTAGCCCGTCAGAAGGAAGGCCGTGGCTGACAGAACACCAGAGGTGTGGACTCGAGTCACATGACCTGGACTAGAGTCATTATTTTAATGACTTCTGACTTGACTTGATAAAAATCTACAAAGACTTACGACTTGACTCAGACTTGAACGCCACTGACCTGCGACTTGAATCGACTTGCATCTGTTGACTTGATGAGCATATTTGATATTTTAGCACAAAAGTAGCACGACATGGACAAAAATCATAAATCATTCTTGGTTCTGGGTGTGATCTTGTTCTGCTGAATGCAGCAGAACTTTGTTTAGAATCAGATTCAGTTGCACTTCCTGGTGGTTTGAGCAAATTTATGAAGCTTTTAGAAGCTTTATTTCTGGAATTTATTTATTATTATTGTCATTAAACTGAAGGTGGACAGATGACTTGAAAATTCAAAGTTAAGGACTTGGACTTCCAATTGATTTCCTTTGGACTCAACTGGAAAGACTTGTGACTTACTTGTGACTTGCAAAGCAGTGACTTGGTCACACCTCTGCAGAACACCTGCATGAAATATGCAACGTGCATTTTTTTTGGTTTGAGAGCAGCATCCAGAGCTCAGCCTCTCAGGTGAACATGTGACTGCCTCTTTCATGTGTTTGCTCACCAGAGAAGAGCAGCCACAGCTCTCCTCTCATGCCTTCAGGAATGCCTTTGAGAACGAGTTCCTTCGTCTTCTCCGTGCGGTACATGCACACCCCCTCGCCGTACTCTGTAAAGTGGTTCTTCCATGCCTGCTCCTTCAGGAACTCTTTCGCCTGAGCAAAAAGGGAAGGATAAATAATTAAAAGCTGTTTGCCTCACAGCAAGTCTCCATGCAGTTTAAAGATGATATTCATGGAAAAAAAAAACACAATTCATAATCCACTTGAAAAGAGAAATGAGTTTTGAGTCAGATGGAAATGAAGGCCTGCGCTCATTTTATCCAGTAAAGTGTGATTTAACTCACGAGTTTGGGGTTAAACTCCTCAGGTGAGCGCCGGCGATACATGGTCATCAGAGCCTCTGTGGCGGTGGGAACGCTGTTGTCATTCAGGTTGAACGCTCGCTCAACATCTGAACTCAAACTCTGTGGCAGACTGCTGGATAGCAGGGACCCCTGCTGGGAGTAAACCTGCAGCAAGATCACAGTCAAATCCAGATTAGGGAGGTTTTCATTGTAACGGCATGAAGGTTCTCAGATTTGTGCCAAAGGTCACATTTGCCCAGCTGGGTCAAACAGTACAGCCACGATGTCTGCCAAGATCATAACACCAGTATCTGCTGTTCCGTCAGAAGAAGGGACACTTCAAGCCACGATGATAATAATTAAATAATTAATAAACTTATGATTTTATTACTGTTTAAATAATCATTAATACATGATCACTTGGTTCAGATATAAAGGTACTTTAATTACATGAAATGGATTATTATGCTTTGGGTATTATAATGATAATTATTATAATGATTATAAAGATGTGTTCAGCAAAGAAGACCTTCACCCTGCTCAGCCAACAGAGTTCAGATAAACAATACCTGCAGCACATGTTTTTTGACGCATGAGCAAGCTTTCTTCCGGAGAGAGTGGGAGTGTTCTGAGAGGGTTTGGTAAAAACTAACCATCACAGATTTCACGTCCAGTTCTTCAACCAACACCATGAGGAAAGGAGTACGGCCGTCTCCTGACCTCCGCCAAGCTGTTCTGTCACGCCGACAAGAATGGCTGAAGAACCAACGAAACTAACGAACTAACGCAAGACTCTCACAGAGTCATTGATGTCTGAAGTTAAGTTAAAAGACGAAACGTGCATCTGCCAAACGCTTCGTACAGCCGTGTCCCCAGGACATCTCTGGACCGGACGATCAGACACTTGCGTCTACTCTGCCAGCCGAAGTGCCACCTTGGATGAACCCATCCTCCTGACGTCCGGATCCACAAAGGGGGTCCTGTTTTGGGTGAGGTAGAACACGACAGATGACGTTTGATGCCGTTTTCTCTAAAAATAACTCCGTTATCCGCAAAACATCATTTTCACCAGAACGCTTCCATTCCCTCTGAAAGAAACCTTCTGAGAACTTCATTCACGCATCCAAAACTCATCATTCTCATTTTTAGCTCCATTCATACACAGGTTTGGTTTAAACAAAGTTTAATATCAAAGCTGTTAAGGATTGTCATCAAAATTGCCATTTATGAATTGTCATTTCAAATATTTCAGTTTAAAATTGTTAGTAAATAAATTTCTTCATTTTTAAACTTGCCTCATTATTGAAACGAAACACAGAAAAGGGTTGCATTTCCAGTTTATCGAATGAAAAGAATCTTACTGAATCCTCTGTTTAATAACCTTTGCCATTAATTTAAGCATCTCAAATTAATTTTCACACCATTACATCATTATTAAAACACGTTTTTATCTCCTACCTCGTCTTCCGAGCTGTTGAGGCTTCCTGTGAGTTCTCTTTCCAGGTAGATCTTGGAGGTAGTTTGCTGCAGGAAGTCAGAGATCCGTTGCACTAGGAAGTCTCTGTCTTTCAGGTTGGCAAACAGAAAGGTCATACGGTTCTTGGTGCTGATGGAGAGTGGGCTGGGGAGCACATTGGAGCTGTCTGCCTTCTCCACGATGGTCACCTGTGGGACAAAAGGAAACAATATTAGATTAACTTCACGGAAACTAAATGAAGGAGATGAAAGTTTGAACAAGACCTTTCTGTAAGTCAACAGCTAAATAAAGGGGATGAATTCAGGCGCACAGCTGCATTTTTACGCTTCGCTACGGACAACACCACCAACATAATCCAATCCAAGCCATAATCCCAACAACTGACCTCCCGCAGAGGAATGATGAGGCTACACAGCGTCTCCTCCTTGCTGGTGAAGCAGATGTAGTTTGTGGAAACAAACATCTGTCCCAGGATGTGCATCTTGTTAAAGGGGGTCCACAGGGTGCAGTCTGTGTGCCCATCCAGTTTCTCATCTTTGGGAAGACGGAAGAGGGCTCGGTAGCGCTCGCTCTTTGCTCTCGCATCCAGATCTCTGAAAGATGCAAAATACGTAAGATTTGTACATAAATAAACAGTGCAGCCGTTAGCTTATCGGCCATCATAAAGCCCAAATGAATCCACAGAGTAATGCTAAGTAAAGGCAGTAAAGAGTTCTGCTAGAAGCATCAACCTTAAATGTTCACCAAACATAAAAACTAAGACTTTAGTCACCATGAATGAATTTAGCATTTTAACGAGCTCAAAGAGCATTAGAATTAATAATCCTTCTCACAAGGGCACATCTAAAATAGAATTTGCAACACTGTCCATAGTATTGAGGATTACTTTCAATCTACAGTAAACAGGATTAATCAGTAATGAACGCCAGCTCCTACCTTTTCAGTGCAGACACCTTCTGTGGAGATTTCTTTTTGAGTTTGGGCAGCGAGCGGTCCTGTTCAAAGCCTTTGTTGTCCAGCAGCTGGCGCATGGCGATGTTGGCCAGCTGTTCTGCCAGCTTGAAGGTCTCGTTGATGTTCAGGAAGACGGAGAAGAGGTGCTCCTTGGCTCTCGTGCTCACCTTGATTACGTCGGGCAGGAGGAGGGTGGCGCTCTTCTCCAGTTGGGTGATATCAGCCCAGCGCACCACCAGTTTGACTGAAAACATGAGAAGATTCCTTATTCAGCTAACCAAATGAACAGGCTTTTGTTAAGTAATGCTTTACACTGCTTTATGTCTAAATTACATCCATTTATTTCAATACTTGGCTAAAGAAATCTAAGACTTCATAATTTTTTATGATTATCCCCATATAAAATTAATTTAGTTATAAGAGCTACAAAAATTAAAAATTTAGACACAAAAGTTAAGTTTTCCTTAAAAGAGGTTCTAGATATGTAGTACTTCTATTATGATTTTGTTTACTTGCAACTATTTCTCACCAGTAAAACTGATTAAAAACGATCACATAGTGAAAAATATTGGCCATAAAAGCCATGTGTGCCTGTCAAAAGATATAAACTAGATATGTTTTACATTTATTTTACAAGATCTAACTGATAAAAGTTGCAACGGGTCAAATGTTAAAAAACAAATAGGAAAAAGAAAAAAGTTTTAAAATGAAGTTTCACTTTAGAAAAGAAAGGCTTTGATTCAAAAGTTTAAGCGTATGCTCTGGGACGTGACGTAGACGTGGACAAAAGGTTGCTACAGCGGTGCGTTTTGGAGCGATCAGCAGATATAATAGGTACAAACTTATAATTATACTATGCTACTACTAAATCAGTAAAAGTGGCACAATGGTGTGAATCAGAATCAGAGAATCAGAGAGAATTTTATTGCCAGCGCTCCAGCGAACCAGAGCATAGGAACTTGACTCCACAGAACAGCCTGACCGTGAAGGGAGGGATCACGCTTTTCCAGAGTTAAGGGCAACATTTTCTGAAAACATTTAATTTAACCCAAAAGGGCTTTAGGGAGGAAATCTTTTTAGATCTAACAAATGAGCCTAATCGGCTAATCGACAGAACACAAGGAGAATCTACACATCTGAAAATGTGTCTGAAATCACACATCCAATTTTTCTTTATAAATCACAAAGTTTGTGTGGACATTCACTTACTTTTTCAGACCCAGTTTTGTGCATACGGAAGCTTTATAAATGAGGCCCCTAGACTGTAAACACTAACTCCCAGTCTCTCTGTGTAGCTAGCAGGGAGTCTAATCTCCACAGTTGTGAAGAAGTCATTTCTTTCTCGTCTCATCTGCACTTTAAATATTGGCTAGGATGTAAAAATGCCTTTTTGCTGCGAGAGACATAGGGATCTGTTCTGTTGTCCCAAAGAAGAGTTTAATCACCAGAAATGGTTGGATTTTATCTTCAGTATATCTCGTAAAAGCAGAGCTGGAACATGACAGCAATGTCACAGACTGTACTGGCCACCGCCAGTACTGTAGTTAGTTTTCAGACGAGTTACTTCTTCAAGCCAGCGTCATTGAAACGTTAAAACCACTCGACGGATAGGCCAGAGATGCAAGTGAAACCAAGATGCTAACCGCTAGCTGAATGGTTAAAAAGGTAGGTGGATATGAGTCGGGGAATAGACTGGGACAATTATTCAGGCTTGTAATTTGTTACCCACTCCCTTAGGGGCAATGACTTTTTACCCCCTTTCCTTTTCTATATGTATTAGTTGTTTTTAGAACGTGTTGTCTAATGTTCTGATGAATGTTTCAATCACTCAGTCAATAGATGGGCCTATCTTTGCTCTGAAAGGTAGCATACTGTAGATTATTCAAGCCGTTTAGAATTTGGCTCTTTGTAAAAAGTCACTGAACCAAAAAGTTACGTTAAAATGTGTTTTGGTTAATGAAAGACTAGATATGAGACCTTCTTTGCCCAGTAAGTAGGAATAAAAGCAGAGGTGGTTGATGCTGAGGTACATCCATCCCTGCCGGGGAACCTTCCCCTTCCAGTAGCTGCAAGAGTAATAGTTGACCAGCTTCTCCTCTTCAGGCATCCCAAACAGCTTACGAAACTTGGAGCTCGCCTCCTTGAACTTGTCCGTGTCATCATCCTCTTTGACGTCATGATTCTTGTTGTACTCTGCGATGATTCCCTGCAACAAAATAGAAACGTCACCACAAGTGTTTGGGTCATAGTGTTAAGGACTTAATTGCAGCTTTTATGTCATAAAGTGATTTTTAAACCCACTGGAGCTTTAACAGAACTTACCTGCACTTTTCCCTTGACAAAGGTGGTGATGTCATTCTCATTCTCAAAGATGGAGAGAGTCTGCAGCAGGTTGTGTTCCAGCCACTCCCAGTGCTCTGTGATCTCTTTACGGGACGTCCCTGCAGAGGAGGTGGGGGGAGTCAGAATACTCAGGAGCAAAGGGCATAACGACAGTCGGTCTTGTAAGCATTGTGCTGCAGAGTTGAAATGATTTTAATTCATGAATAAAACATAAAACAGCTTTAGAAGGTTTTATTGTTCGAGTCGATGTTTATTTAGAACATTTTGTTTAGAACATCAAGTCACGTGCCCACACGCCCACCCCAGGCTGGAGGGCAAGAAACCGATGCACACCAGCACCTCCCCATTGACCACTGTTGTGTTTATCTGTTAGTCGTCAACAAGAGATAAACAGCAGCTAAATAAAATCTGTTGGCATGGTTAACACACGTAGAGCTGTAGCTGCACAAGTAGACAAAATGACAGTAAAGTTCAACTTTACAGGTTTCCATAAAATACGCTGAAGGCAGTGGTTAGCGGCCAGTTCTAGTGCAGACAAAGTCTTGTGAGTCGTGACAGAATAAAAAAGTTAAACAACTGCCCCACATGTCCAGAAACAAGCATTTTACAGCCATCTAATGACTTATGCGCTTTTTTATATAATTGTGCGCGGCTGCAGGGACGAGGAGCTGGGGCGAACCGACCGAGCGGATCCAGCAGCGGGGAGGAGCTGTAGACCGATCAGTCCTGAGAAATAAATGTGTGTGAAAGTGGTGACACCACCAGTGTGGTGTGTGGTTCTGTGTGACCCACAGGAACAGTTTTGTTACATTGATTACAAAAAATGTGTTGCGTAATTGTATACGTTTGTGTTTCTGTTTCTGTTGTTCGCCAGAATAAACTGAGCATCCAAAGATGAGCAGTGCCACGGTGATCCTTCAGCATTAATGCGTAAAACGTAGAAGAGATCCAGTTACACCTTCGATGGTTCAGCTGTGAGAAGTTCAAACGGCCGGTTCCGAGGAGGACTTTTGTCCCTGCAGCTCATTATCTCTATCAAATTCATCTGGAAGCTCTGTGCTAAACACTGCTAGCTTTAAGAGGTTTCTTTTATTGTTCATCAGTACAAAGATGTGTTGGATAATGTTAAAGTCAAAGTTAAAGTCCAATTGCCACCATCATGCTGGTGAAATTCATCTCCGCATTTGATCCATCCCCATGGAGGGGAGCGGTGATCTGCAGCGGTGGCTGCGCTTGGGAACTATTTGGCGGTTTGATCCCCCAATCCAACCGCTTTGAGCGGAGTGTCATGCAGGGAGGCACTGGGTCCCATTTTAAAAGTCTTTGGTATGACCCAACCGGGAATCGAACCCTAATCCCCCAGTCCCAGGTCGGACACTAAAGTAGCAAGATCTAAATCCCTAGGTTTTATTTTGTTAGATTAAATTGCAGAGATACACCTCTGGATAATGACTGGAGACAAGGTTCTTGACATTCAGCTTGTGCGGATGTGAGGTTACCCAGATGTAAAGAATAACTTCAATGAGTCTTTAGCATCACAAACCAGACTATAAAGCAGGGCTATTCAATTCCGGGCTTTGAAGGACAGTATCCAGCACGTCTTGGTTTCAACTCTGCTTCAATCAGCTGGTGATTAACAGGCTTCTGCAGAGCCTGATGAGCTGCTGCACAGCCGATTCAACCACTGAAGCAAGTGTGTCGGAAAGAAACCCCTAAAACCCGCTGGATACCGGCCCTTGAGGCCCAGAATTGAAAAGCTCTGCTATTAAGCATCACCCATTGATTAAAAAGTTGGATTTTCTATTGGAAAATCAAAACTTTCATAAAATATGGTTTTGTGTTCCTGCAGGTAGAACTCAAAAATATTCAAAACTATGATATAGTGAAACATTTTGGTCACAATCAGAGCATCCCTAGTTTTAACAGAAATAATTTGTGCAAATCTGAGTGGAGAAAATGCAGTTTGGTGTTGACTTGTCATTTTAGAGAGCTCGTTGTAAAATAAAAACATCCTGTAGCATTGCTGAAGTAAGGAGAACAAACAAAATCTTATATTTACACTGTCACATCAACCGAGCAGCAAGATTACAACCAACCCCTTTGGACAAGTAACAGCTGCCACAGTGGACCATTACACCACAAACATGGCTGCTAACAGCCTTCAGCGAGAGCACACAGACCACATCACACATGTCCCGGCCGGACTGCTGGGAGGAGGAAGAGAGGAGAGCCCATCTTATTTCTGACACAAGCACTCCTTGTGTAGGCCTCCATTTCAGATAGAAGATAACTGAATGTGCATGATGAAAACATCACACACACTTGGCTGCAGACTTCAACAATTTAAAATTTAGTCTTTATTCTGTCCGCTTGAGATCAAATCAAAAATAGTGTCGCAGATTTAGTTTTTCCCTTTTTCTATTTAACTATTTAAGGCCACACTCAGAGCAATGACATAATTCAGATGACAGTGCAGAAAAAAAAGTCAGTCAGGAGCTTTGTTAAGAATTAGCATAAATTACCACCAGAAGTCGTCTACAAAGCACTTTTATTCCCATCAAAACTGTAAAAGCAGCAAATGGAGATTTTCTGGAGAGAAAAGAAAAAGCAGAGCGGGGTTAATCTGAAAACGTTAAATCATAAAGAAACTCCATCAAGTAATTAGCTGGAGGACATCGATTCCTCCATCGTTCTTGTAATCCTGCTCTGAAACCACCGAGGCATGAAGTAATGCAGTTAGCACGGGAAAAGGCAGGATGTTAGATTACTGAGTGTTGTGATGGAGCTGGGGCAGGGCGGGGGTAAAATTACAGCAGGGCCCGTATGGAATAAGTTCATACCTGCTGTGATCCTGGAATGGGTCCAAGTGGTTTGTTTTGCTTCAAATTAAAACAGGTGTGATGGCAGGTGCTGGTGGTTCACGTACCATGAGCAATAATCCAGTAGACTACAGAGTCGGGAGTCTGGTAGAGGATCCTGTAAGGGGCCATCCGAGCACTCGAGTCCAGAACCACATCCAAGGTCCCAACCAGCAAACCTGGATGAGACCAAAATATGGTTAAGAGAAAAAAAAAATCACAGAAACCTTCAAATAGAAAATGTTTGGAATTGTACTTTTCCCTTTAATAACAAAGAATGTCATCAGGCTTCTTGACGATTTGGACCTGCTCACTGCTCACGTACTGGTACGCTCACTGAGGTCAGCTGACTTGCTACTCTGGATGGATGGAAGGATGCCCTCCTTCCATGAGCTAGGTTAGCTAGAGGGGGAGCAGGCTTCGTGTGCATCGACCTCATGTTCAGGAATGGATTACCCCTCACAATTAGACAGTCTTCATACATCGCCGTCTTTAAATGACGGCTGAAGACCCACTTTTGTGTCTTGGCTTTTGGACAGCGACTCCTTTTTATGTTTGCTTTTTTAATTTAATCTCTGAAGTTCTATGATTGTTGTCCTGTGCAGCACTTTGGTCAGCTCTCATGCTGTTTTTAAATGTGCTATAGAAATAAACTAGTAAGGTATTAAAAGAGAAGAAATGATTTACTGGAACATTACCAAATGTTTTCGAGAAGGAGATGCTGTATGAAAAGTGAAGCAGAACAAGCAGAGCTGCTTGAGGTTTGCTAAAGCACATTTGGACAAACCAGCCTAATCTGGAATAAGGTGCTGTGGACTGATGAAACTAAAACTGAGTTATTTGGACATAACATGGGGCGCTATGCATGGAGGAAAAAGAACACAGCATTTCAAGAAAAGCACCAGCTACCTTCAGTAAAGCGTGAACATCTCAGTCCCCAGACCTGAATATTATTGAAAATCTGTGGGGTGAGTTACAGAGAGCTGTCCATGCTCAGCTGAATGAACTAGAGATGTTTAGTAAAGAAGAATGGTCCATAGTACCTTCAACCAGAATCCAGACTGTCATTGGAAACTATAGGCAAGGGCGTCAGTTTGTTTTCAGAATTGCTGGGGACAATAACCATACGCTTGAGTGGGGTTTAAAAATTGCTGGGGACAATAAAGTAGGCTAGCACAGGGGTCGGCGGCTCTGTAGCCGCATGCGGCTCTTCCATCCATCCGATGCGGCTCTCTGTGTTTGTAAAATAATGAATGGATATTTAAATAAAAAGCTTTATATTTTACTGCATTAATTTTACATCTGTATGCTAATTCTAAATGTAAAGATTGTCTGCGTAAACCTGAACAGTTCCAACCCGGTCTTACTGTGAGACCGGGTTGACGCGTCACGCTTGTGCGTAATCATAGGCGCTTCCTGAGCTGGAGGATGTCAGATTCTGGGCTTCTCCTCAGACAGGTTCCTGGATGCGTCGCCACATTGGAGACAGGAACAAGCGCTATTCAGCCAAAGTTTCATAATCAGGTGTGGCAGTCTGAGCGTCCTGTCACAGTGTCCCGATAGATCATGCGCCCTGGCTACTTGGTCAAGGGGATGTCCATTTGGCTGACTGGTTAGAGCGTATGACTCTCACCCAGTAGTCTGGGGATCGAATCCCGCCCGGGCCCTCGTTTCTCCACCTCGCCACATATTGACGGATAAACTCAAGGATGTTGGTTGTTTTGAAAGAATTACCCCGACGCACACTGATGCGCATGGATGAGCTGACATTTTAATCGTTACGCACATCGCAGAGGTAACTTGATTCCCATCAGAACATCAGAGCTTTATACTGGACATGTGTTCAGCGCGGCTCGGAGTGCCCACGGTGGACAGTGGGCTGAAGATCTG
>SSNQ01034127.1:246085-257381 GCA_006942095.1 Nothobranchius kuhntae | reverse complement strand
AGTGGATCCTGAGGAAGGTGGAATTGATCACTGGACCTCAGGGACCTGCTGGGGGTGTAGGGACTAAGAAGATCACCAATGTAAGATGGTGCTTGTCCATGTAAGGCCCTATAGACCAGAACCAGGATCTTGAAATGAACCCTGAAGTTGACTGGCAGCCAGTGAAGCTGGAGGAGAAGCGGGGTGATGTGGGTGTGTTTGGAGGACTTGGTCAGAAGCCGAGCATTCTGAACCACCTGTAGACGATTCAGGGAGGTTCTGCTCAGACACGTGAAAAGAGAGTTACAGTAGTCTAAGCGTGAGGAGATGAAGGTGTGGAGAACTGTCACAAGTTCAGAGCGGGAAAGAATGGGACTCAGCTTAGCAATGTTCCTGAGATGGAAGAAGGAAGAGCGAACAAGAGAGGTGACATGAGAATCCAGGGCGAGAGCTGGGTCAAAGGTCACACCAAGATTCCTGACAGAAGGTTTGGTGTGGGAAGCAAGCTGACCAACAGAGTCTCTGACTTTGGGAACCAGCTTGTCTGGGGCACAGATGAGGATCTCAGTCTTATCTTCATTCAGCTGAAGAAAGCTCCCAGCCATCCAGGTTTTGACAGAGTCTAAGCAGGTGTGTAACAGCTGCAGCTTAGACATCTCATGGGGCTTGAAGGAGATGTACAGTTGGATGTCATCTGCATAAAAATGGTAGGAGATTCCTTTGAAGGAGCTCAGGATGTGCTGAAGAGGAAGCAGATAGGAGGAAGAGCAGAGGCCCCAGCACAGAACCTTGTGGGACACCATGGGTAAGAGAGGTGGTGGAGGACCTAAACTTGGAGACGGCCACAGAAAAGGAGCGCTCAGAAAGATAAGAGGAGAACCACTCCAGAGCAGATCCTGATAGACCTACCCAGTCTCTCAGCCTCTCCAGTAGCAGGTGATGGTCAACAGTGTCAAAGGCTGCAGTCAGGTCCAGCAGGACAAGAACAGAACAGTCCCCTGCATCACTGTGAGTCAGAAGGTCATTAGAGACCCTAAGAAGAGCTGTTTCAGTAGAATGAGCTCTATGAAAACCTGACTGGAAGCGATCATAGATGTTATGTTCATCAAGAGCAGCTGTGAGTTGTTTAGCCACAACATTTTCCAAGATCTTGGAGATAAACGGAAGTTTAGAGATGTGTCTGAAGCTGCTATGGAGAGAGGGGTCGAGACTCGGTTTTTTAAGAAGCGGGCGGATTACAGCATTCTTAAAGTAAGCAGGGACCTGACCAGAAACCAGAGAAGCATTAATTATAGAGAGCACGCTGGGACCGATGGACTGAAAAGCACTTTTAAACAAAGAGGAGGGTAAGATGTGGAGGGGGCAAGCAGAGGTCTTCATAGAGTTAACTAGTTTGGTTAACTCAGGCAAAGAAACAGGAGCAAAGCTATCTAGGATGATGGGCCTGGTTGGAGTCGGGAGAGGCAGCGATAAGGCTGAAGGAGAGATGCTAGATCTAACCTTATTGACTTTGTCCACAAAGAAAGACAGAAAGTTCTCGCAGTCTACAACAGAGTGGATGGAGGCTGTAGGAGAGGCGATGCTGCTGATGGTGTTAAACAGCACCTTGGGGTTCCCTTTGCTCTGGGACACCAGGTTGGAAAAATAGGATAATCTACTAAAAATTGATTTCATTTCTTATTTGTGGTGCCAAAATTTATGCACGTGCCTAATTTTGTTTATGCAATTATTGCACACTTTCTTTAAATCCGATGTTTCACTTTTCAAATATCACTGTGTGTCTCCTATATGATATATATCACTGAAATATTTTAATCATAACCAACAATATATAAGGAAAATCATGAAGATTAACAAGGCTACCCAAACTTTCACACCCCTGTACATAGTTGTTATCGTGTGAACTAGGAATGTGCATTGGTGAAATCCTGGCGATACGATACATATCACGATACAAGGGAGATGATACAATGCATACTGCGATACATTCAGTCAGACGTTAGTGATTATTTTAACCGAATTTATTGTAGGAATATTCAATAAACAGTCCTAACTGATACTTAACATGTTTAACACGAGGTATCTGAACCATAACAGAGGGATTTACATTTCAATGGTGGAAACAAAACCCACTGCACACTGCTACCAACTAGTGGTCGGTGTTTGAACTGCACCAAAAGAAAAGAATACACAAAAATGTTTGTATGTAAATTCTTCCAAAAATTAGATACATGGCTTTTGAACCTCTTCTTACATCCCTACTGTGAACCCTAAAAATGCTGGTGCTCTTGCTGGAGCAGATGTCCAAAGACGCTCGGCACACGAAGCGTAGTTGGTGTGGAGGACATTTCGTCAGGAAGATGTACAGAAACTGGGCCGCATCTGTTCCGTAGTCCGGGAGAATCAGGCATTATTCATAAGAAAGTGTGCTCATTAGCACCTGTTTTGAGTTTATTATGAATCTCTCACATACAAGGGAGTTTTAACACATCTGATTGAAGGAGTCAGAAAACTGCAGACAATGTTTTCTTTATTCTTGATTTTTCTCAGTTGATATGTTTAACCACCATATAAGGTTATTTTTGTTCTGCAGCTTTTTGTGGCAAACAGCACGAGTCACCCATGAAAATAAGGGGGAGGGGGAGAAGAGACGAGCCAACGGAGGAGAGCTAAATCATTTGATTATTTACCGTAAGTTAAAAAAAAAAACAAGTCAGTGGGAAAATGAACCGCTGATTTTCATGTCCTTACTTTAGATTTTCTCATTACGTCTTTACTGTTTGGTTCAATGCATTCCAGAAAAATACCCTTGTATTCATTTATCTGGAACTCCTTCACCCCTCTTTATACGGCTTAAGACATGAATATTAAATGGATGAAGTGGAGTTTCAAATGTGCAAATAAATAAATAAATAAATAAAGAACTATTCAGATGAACTTCCTCATGACAAAAAACCCAACAAGTTTAAAGCTCAGTCATAGCTGCCGTTTCCACACCGACTGAAAGAACAAGTGAAAAGCCTGTGTGAGAATAAGCTACGGTGTTGTGATAAAACACATCCCGCCTAGACTTTAGTCACACCACTGGACCCGATCCTTTCAGCGTGTGTGAGAGTTGAGGTTTAACTCAGGAAACTCAGGTGAGAACACCTTTTCTCTGCCTTCAGGGTTTCAGTGAAACCTCAAAAACAGAAACAAAAAGGTTGTTGTTGTTGTTAAGACTCTTACGCGGTTTTGGTTGAGACTTTGGTTTTCATCAACACTGCAGCTGTTACTTAAACCCAGACCTCTGAGGCTTAAGGCGACGTTAGTGTCAGGCTCGTCAGGCGCTCAAAGCATGAACTCATCAGAACATGTGACTACTTGTTCTTCCTCACCTCAGTTATTATTTCCACACACTAAGTTACTAGCGAACAAACTAAAACACAACAAAACAAGCCTAGAAACAAAATTACAGTTTCAATTATTATCTCTGGCTGGTAGGAAACTGAGCTAAATCAAACATCTTGACACTTTAGAGTTTTTCCAACTGAGAAAACCAGGAAACCAGTGATTCCCTGACATGTTCAATTTTAGCCACGTGGAGGAAGAACAGGAAACCAGCTGAACATTTGTTTATTAATTTTTTTTTAGTTTTTACTTTTGTGCCGCTTTTCCAGGCCCCTGCCTCTTCACTTAATAAGAAAGGTTTTTGTTGTAGGATGCAAATCAAACCACAACCCCCCCACCCCCACCCCCCACCCCACCCCCCGACCCGACCCGACCCGACCCGAAACCTGAACAATATCAAATAACTAAAGTGTCTGGTGAACATAAATGTGTTTCGCTGCCTCGAACTGAACATTCTCAAACAATCCAACTCAACAAACTAAACATTAGACTTCACGATCAAATCAAACAGCATTAGCATCTCAGCTGTATTATGAAATGATGTTCTTTACTGACTCAGATGATGCTCGTGTCAAGTGACTCAACAGCCTGAAATTTTGTCAACTTACAGTCAAGCAAGATGATGTTTGGTTATCTGAGCATATCAGCCTTGGACACATGTAGAGGTGAAATTGAAGGAAGTTCCTGAAACAGTTGTGCGCTTTTTCAAGCAAAAGCTGGAAGGAGAAGTGAACGCTGAAATGTAATCGTGTTTCAAACTGAACAGAACTGAATGAAAATGACATCCTTAGCGCCACGCTAATCAGCAGTTTTATCTGAGGATTTATAGTCCAATGCACACGTGTAAAATCTACCAGAAATATTTATGAACAATTATCAGAGAAATCTCACAGCATTGTACAACTTAGGCTTATCATTTGGTCAGTTTCCCATGTGGGTTGGTGAGTAAAGGTTGGTGGAGAAGACTTTTTGATGTGTTAAATGGATTTGCATGTTCACCAATAACATCCGTATAATACGAATAATTTTATTTAGGTGTTTAAAACTGAGTGGTGCACAAAGTTACTATTTAACACTTAGTTAAATTAGAGTTCAAAAACAGATTCAGCTTCAATTTTTGCATCAATCGATGATATTTTCATTTTAGGCTGAAAATAAGGTGGAAAACTGATATCTGCCATGAAAATCAGCCCATGAAAATCGGTGGTACAGATCAGCTATCGGCTGACCAGGTCTCCTGTATATTGGTATCGGCAACAGAGAACCAATATGAGTGGAACTCTAGACTGGAGCATGTTGATGGAGGAGGGATGCTCTGTTTTGAATGTCAGGCTGAGGAAGGAATAGTCAGACAGCTGCACGCTTAATTATTTTTATCTAAATGCTCAGAAGCAGCAGAACATCACGTCTTCTCCACACTTGATCAGTGCCATTGAACTCTCCTGCATAATTCTGCAGTCCCCTTTGCAGCTGTTGTATTCACACCTCATCATGCTTCCTCTCACAAGATGCTGCCATGTTCTGCTGGAGCAAACACACACTAATGACCCCTTCAGCCTCCCCTTCCTGTCACACTGGAGCTTTCTGCTCCAATCAGAGCTTTGCTAAGTCAAACGCTCCAGCCTGGTGCTGATAGCAACTTCCCCCTCCTCCTATAAGGAAGGTTCAAAGCCAGTGCCAGTGTTGCTAGGTAATGCTCCGTGCCAGCTAGCCCACAAGACAAGTCAGCAAGCTGAGCTTTTACATAACAGTGACATCATGTCCGGCACCACTTCCATAGCGTGAACTCACAAAGAGGCGTAAAGCACAATGCTGCAACGATGTTTAATGTCAAAAGGTCCACTCATATATTATGGAAACATTAAAGGTCCTGTGTCATGCAATTTTACACCTTCCAAAGTGATACACAATATGTGATAAAACTTTACTCTTGAAACTTTTAAGATGTCATTTTTTATGAAATACAAGTTATTTTTGTGAGCCATTCCTTCAACTCAGAAAAAAAGACAAATCCTGCCTCACCCGTGTGAATTCCATCTATTGCATAATGTAAAATGTCATGGATGGGTCACAAAGAAGAGAGCAGCTGTGGCAACACACACACTTGTGGCGAACAAGCCACCAAGAGCACTGTGACATTTCCCGGCATCCAAGTTGCTAAATGCACACACACACCCCAGAGATTCTCCATCTGAGAAACCATCCATCCATCCATCATCTGAACCCGCTTTGTCCACGTGTTGTTGGAGGGGCGGCCTGGTGCCCATCTCCAGCGGTCAACGGGCAATCAGGTGGGGTACACCCTGGACAGAGAGCCAGTCCATCGCAGGGCAAAACACACACACACACACACACACACACACACACACACACACACACACACAGACAGACACACACCCCAATTAACCTAACAGTCATGTTTTCGGAATGTGGGAGGAAGCCGGAGTACCCGGAGAGAACCCACGCATGCACAGGGAGAACATGCAAACTCCATGCAGAAAGATCCCAGGCTGGGAAGCGAACCCAGGACCTTCTAGCTGCAAGGCAACAGCTCTAACCACTGCGCCACTGTGCAGCCCCACCTGAGAAACCATCAGATGATATTAACATTTCAGTGGTGTTGACAACCCACTCCGGTACTGGCTTTGGTTTAGCAAGCAGTCGGTGTCCAAAAGATAAAATCCAACCATTTCTTAAAAAGACTGGACAGGGATCATTTACTTATCGCAAATATACAGTACAGGCCAAGAGTTTGGAAACATCTGTCTCATTCAATGTGTTTTCTTTATTTTCATGACCATGACATTTGCATTGGTAGATTCTCACTGAAGGCATCAAAACTATGAATGAACACATGTGGAGTTATGTACTTCACCAAAACAGGTGAAATAACTGAAAACATTTGATATTATATTTTCTTCTAAATAGCCACCCATGGCTCGGATTACTGCTTTGCACACTCTTGGTATTCTCTTGATGAGCTTCAAGAGGTAGCCGCCTGAAATGGTTTTCCAACAGTATAGAAGGAGTTCCCAGTTCCCAGAAGTGTTTAGCATTGGTTGGCCCCTTTGTTAATGGTCATGGTCATGAAAATAAAGAAAACACACTGAATGAGAAGATGTGTCCAAACTTTTGGCCTGTACTGTGGGTCTAGGCATTACTTAAAATGCAGAAAAGATGAGAAAGAAATCACTTCTTCACAAATATGGAAATGAAACTCCCTGCTAGCTACATGGAGAGACTGGATGTTAGTGTTTACAGTCCAGGGAAGGAGGGATCTGGACTGGAGAGTCCCTGGATGCATGTGTGAAGAGGAAAACCAGTGTGTAAGGGTTTCCTCATGACAAATTAATAAAACATGGTCGAAAGCTACAAAAAGTATATTTTGCACGAAATAGGGCCTTTAAATATTAACCGCTGTTTATCTGCTTCATATCAAGACTTTTTCCTCATATAAACTAATGATTCCTCCATAATTGGGTATAAAAGTTGTCTGCAGTTGTCGACTCCTATATGTGAAGTGTGAGAGGTGTGTTGGCACACAAACACCAAGATAGGAAGCTAAAAACGACAGTGTGAAAAGTGTTTTGTTAACAGTAAAGCGAAAACAGTGTTAAAGACCTCCAAATATAGCCACTGTGTTGATATCAATCCGGCTCCAATAGTTGGGTTCACACAGACACGTTTTTGTGAAAAAATCATGAGAAAAATTTTTGGTTGTGAGCGTCTGTAGATTTGTGCTGTGAGAAGCTCACTGCCAGCCATGACCAAAGAGCAGACCTATGACTAAAATCATGCAGTGTCTGAACTAATCGGGAAAAATCACCCTATGATTTACATGTAACCACAGTTTTTTGAGAATATTAAATAAATCAGAAATAGAAGATTTTAAATTCAAATTACAGCATAAAATAAGTAAGGAAACTGTATGTTTTTGTAAAATAGAAGCACTTCTAGAAGCACCTTTGTGCATGACTGTGATGATGTGAAGGAGCTGGAGGAGAAAAATGTGTGGAGATGGGGAGGAATGGCTGGTTGGCCTAAGCCCTCCAGGAAGCAAGCTTCCCCACTGGCCCCAATAGGCACCTCTGTTCCCAAAATGCTCCCCAGGGCATCGAGACCCCAGCCCATCTCACCAGGGCCCAAAGCAGCAGCATCGCAGAGCCCCACGGAGTCTGAGGGCACCAGCCCAGCCCCACCCCAGCAGAATATCTAATCCCATCCTTGCATTTGCGCAACTTCCAGAATACATAAGACATGAGACATCCAGTTAAGGTTGGGTCTTCGCCCTCCTGGACATCCCCCTCCCCCATGATGGGACAGTGTTGTTATTTCAGAGGAGCCAAGGTCCACCTGAGGCCCCTGAGCCTGGGCCATGCACTGCCGCTTGTTGCTGCCTTCTTTCCGGCAGCTTACGAGTCAGGACCCCATCCCCAAGTCCCTGCCCAGACCCTCACATGTGGCCTGCCGCTCCCACACCCCGAGCCCCCAGGCCCCCACCCAGACCTACTCAGGGGCGATGCAGCAACCCATGGCCGCCGCTGAGAACCCCCAAGGGGGCCCCACTCACAACAGTCAGTAGTCGACCCCGAGGCAACTCAAGCACCTCCAGACACCCACAGTGAACATCTGGAAAATTCAGCATCAGTTTTCCTCTTCAGATGCTGCTGTTGTCAATTAGCTTTAACATCAAGATGCTAAGTGAGAATTTCTCATCATTTATCCTAATGAAACCCAAGCATAAAAAGAAGCATCACTTCCTGTTTAATTCAGAGGCTACACTGCATTTTTTACATGTGAATGTATTGAAATGCCAGAATATGTAGAGTCCAGAGTTTCTCAAAGGTGCTAAACTTATGGGACAAATCGGTGAAAAGCACATTTCACAACCAGAGACAAAACAGGACATCAAGCTTTCAAATGTGGACTTTGGCCAGTCCTTTTAATGACCTGACTACTCTTCCTCCTGCTGTTTCTTGACCCATTTCGGATGGAGTTAGCCAATGAGCGGAGGAGGAGTGAGAGGGGGAAGAAGGGGAATGATTCAGCATGAACAAGCAGACAGACTGTGTTTTAACTTGTTGTCAAATAGATCCACTGTTGTTGAGGCTCTGCAGCTAGCAGCAGCATAAAAACAAGGCAGTGGTCTTTGTTTGGGTTAACCAGGCAGGATACAGCAGGATCTTGTGTGTGTGTGGGAAAACTGCAATCAGATGGCGGATTGTGTGATGCTTTTTGTCCTGGAAGGAGTTTTATTTGACGTAATGTTTGAAAAAGTTCGACTAATCAATTAGTGAAGGGTGCGAAAGGACATTTTCACAGCTGATTTGTCACCTGACTCTTTCGCAGAGATTTTTTTTCTGATGCCCTGCACCAAAACACACCTTATGTCAACAAAATAGGTAAATAAAATTCTGTTTTTTTAAATATATATAATGAAATGATTCCAGCAGCAGGGAGGTGGCACTCACCGGCTAGTCCTCCGCCTCCATCCCCGTGTCCCTTACGTCTCTGGAGGATGAAGTACGGGTTTGCTCTCTCGGTGATCCATAACGCTCCCGCCAGCAGCACGTCTTCGGGAATGACCCACATTTTCCTGCTCTTATTGGTTTTACAGGAACATTGAACCCACAGACAGGACTGCTGAGTGGCAGCCGTCAAACTGCTCTTGCTGGAACGGGACTCCGGGTCCACAGACGGTTAATTATTTACACTACAGGGCTGGTTAATCTCCACCCTTCAGCTGGATGTCCACAGCAAAATAAAAACGCGCTGCTATAATTAAACGAGCCTGTTAGCTACGACTCGGTTCCGTCGGCCTGCATGGCAGTCCATAAACGGCACATTTGGTGCACTTCAGCGTCAAACTGCAACCGGAAGCTTTAAACATTCACCCGACGTTAAAAAACAGCGGATCTTTCGACTGAGAGTCAGCTGTTGGCAGAGGAACGCACCGGTGTTAGATCACTCTTTGTCCATCGCGGCAGGTGCGTTAGTCCGTCAGCGTGTTTTCGTTGCTGTTAAAAGACGCCAAACGGCCGAGACAACCAATCAGAAAAGGTCCGAAGCGTTTCCAGCTGCGGCGTCCGTCCGCGCGTTAAAGAAAACACTCGACACCTACACGGAGGTCCGTCTCCGCCTCCTGCGCTATGGCAAGCCAACGCCGCTAACGCTACCCACGCCGCACGCGTCGCGCGGTTTAGGAAGCGCGAGCGTTCCGGAGGTGGTGGCGCGCGAGCGACAATGGCGTAATAATCACAAACTCACTAAATAGATTAACATGTTTGCCTGCTTTCATCTGTTCCACTAGATAAACTATCTTGTGTGTTTGTTAGTTTTACGCACTGATGAAGGAGCGGATCGAAGGTCACGCAGATTAAAGACTCTCGCGTTGTTTCTGAAGACGCTGGTCCGTGATTTTACTTTTTCTAAGAAACCCAATCAGTGGGTTATCTTCAGTGCAAACCGACATCTCTAGTCGTTCACACACACCCACATGAGCCCAACACAGCTCCAAACTCTCTAGTTTAGTTTTAAAGTTGTTTGTATAATTACATAAAGTCAATCAGAATTTAACCAATTACAAAAAAAATCAAATATTTGCCCAATGTAAATATTGAATTGAATTGTATCAATCCTTTTTGTGAAAGCACAACAATAAATGCCTTACAGTGTGAACTGGGTTTTTGTAGAAAGGGTTAAACTGCCTGCTGTTGTTTGAACAGACTCAGTTTAGATTAACACAGACTATTTCTAATGGCTTAGAACCAGATGGATGTTCTGGTGGCTAGTATGAGAGGGACCATGGTCACATTTGGTGTAACTGCAGTTACAAATTGCATTCCTGTAAAATGAATCCTCTAATCTGAACTATGTCATGAATATTTATGCTAACATAGTTGTTTAATTACAGCAGATATGAGGAAGTAACTCTTCTAGTCACAGTTTAAACCTCTTTTACACCTTGCACGTGTCTTGATTTGTTTGAAGTGTAATTTTCTATAGTTTAGCACTTAACCCTGCTGCTGGAACTTTAAAGGTGCTTTATAAATAAATGAGGTATGGTATTATTTCTTATAGCTGCCACAACTGTTTTGTAGTGTGAAACTGACAGCAGTGGCAATGTTTACGACGATGTTAAGAAACCCTAGTGTGAACTGTTATGACCTTCCAGACATCGCTCTTGTTTTAAAGTAGAAATCTATGTTTGAACTTGCCCCACTGTGACTCACTTTCAGATGGAAAATCTGGTCAGAGTTCAGCCTAATTTGTGCTTCTCCATCAGCTCCGCAAACGGAGAGACGCACACGCATTGACGGAGATGTTTTGCCTTCGAACTTCTTCGTAACCCGGGGGCTGTTGCAAAGCAATTCCCCGCCAGGACAACAGAGGACGTTTTCTGGGGTATCCTGCCATCATTACAGTCGTTTATCCACTCCAGAGTTGTGCTTTTACTGTTTTGTTGTTTACATTGTGTTTCAGAGTCTTTTTAACAAAGACAAATCTGTCCGTCATTCTCCTCCACCTCGTCATGTGCTCCCCACCTCCAGTCCCATGTATCTTGTCATTTATGTTCACGTATAAAATGCTTGCTGTGTATCATTATACTTCTCCAGTAACGGGTGACTGATTAAATGTTTATATTTTAAGCTTTTCCTGGAGGTTTTCTTCAAGCTGCTCTGTATCTGTTGCTAAATACCTTCTGGTCTCTTAATTTTTTGAGGGTGCAATGGAGGTGCTATTGATGAAGATATAGGAAGCAGCATCCTGACCAATCACAAGCTTGCGATCTTCATCTCGTTTGATGGATTTTTAGAAAAGTGGGCGTGCTCCATTTGTCCTCGCAATGACAAATAATGGCGTTGTGTGTCTCCGTACCAATGCAGATGGAGAAGCATAAATTAGGCTTTAAGCCTAGTTTATACCT
>SSNQ01034127.1:221657-246003 GCA_006942095.1 Nothobranchius kuhntae | reverse complement strand
CTCTCTCTCTCTCTCTCTCTCTCTCTCTCTCACACACACACACACACACACACACACACGCACGCACGCACACACACACACACACACACACATGCATTGACGGAGACATTTTGCTTCTATAGTTCACTGTTGGTGTGTCAGTGTTGTGAAGCGATACTCCACCAGAACAGCAGAGGGCGTAACGCTTTTCTGGGGTATCCTGCCATTATTGCAGTCATGTCTGTAGTGTTTTTATATTTTATTTATGTATTTCAGAGACTTTTTAGAGACTTTTTAACACAAATTTGTCCTCCACCTCTTCATGCTGTCATCACCTCTAAACTCACATTTTCTATTACTTCCTGATATGATAAAAATGGTTTGCTGCGTACCTTTGTACTCCCATCAGTCACGGTGTGTTACCATTTCATACCATCTGACTTTATCTGCAAAATGTTCTTCAATCTTCTCCGTTTCTGTTGCTCGATATCGGGTTTCATTTCTTTGAGGAAGAATGGCGGTGCTGCAAAAACGGAAGCAGCACCCTGACCAATCACAGGCTTGCGATCTCTGTCGCTTTCGACGAATATTTAGAAAGTTGGGTTGTACTCAGTCCGTCCCTGCGAGCCTGTTGGAGAGCCTTTGCGATGACGGCTACTGGCATCGCGTGTCTCTGTACTACAGACAGAGATGTTGGCCTTAAATCTATATTTCTCCAAACTGAAGTTGTTCAAAGAGCTATCTACAACAGATAAGATATAAATTGTCAACAACCTTTCCACAGAAACGTACTTCAGAATATCTGCAGTGTCTCTTTAAAATGAACTCAGTTTGACCTTTATAGTAAACACTCAGAGAAAGTCTCCAAGTGTTGATCACTATCAGTGGAATTGTTTGAAATTTCATAAACCATTTTATTACAGCACCATGCTACAATAATCTGAGAATCTCTTCAACAAGGAACTTTTGTTTTGGGTCAAAAAGTCATATTTGCATGAAAATGTATACAAAACGTCAGGATATGGATGGAAAATATCAAAATTCCTTCACAACGAAAGAATGATGCACAACAATGGGAACACTTTTGTTGATTACATGCAAAAGAGTTTAGCTTCGTTTTCGCTCAGTGTGATCTCAACAACAGGATACAGAATGTGGGGGAGCAGCTCGACTCGGCGCTGGCTTCAGGTGGTTGTTTACCAACTTTCCCCTTCAGTTAACCACATCAGGCTGAGTCAAGTCACACTTTCAGGGTCTGATGAGGTTACGGCAGTCATTGCTGCAGGCAATAGGGACAGAAATGAACTGAGTCACCTTACAGTACTCATGCTTTGGTTTCCCGTTGTGTTTTTGAGTCGTGTAGCCTGAACTGTAGGTGGGGGATGACTCTGATTTCACATTATGACCCCATTGTGGTAACCTTGCAATGATCAAAGCAGGTCTTCACATAAATAAAATTAAACTATGTCCTCATAAATGTTCATATGAAAGTAAATGTACTCTCTGATGAAAAAGATGGCCGATGGTATGAGCAGGGATTTCCCAACATTATGTTTCCTGTAATGTTTTGCTCATGTCAAAATGAAAATGCCAACATTCCCTATAGCTGCCCCGTGGTGTCAGATGAGCACAGAAAGTCTCGGACGATTTGTTCCACTTCTCACTTCCTGAATCACATCCACATTCCTTTACAGGAAGTTGGTCCTTTCTTCCTCTAAAAGAAAGGGAAGGAAAACTTCGTGTTTGTTTTGCTTCTTATTTTTACCCTAGCTTTGGATCACATGTGACACAACGGCGGTGCGTTTCCTAGCATGACAATTTATTTCCTGTCTGCTTTATGATTTATGAGACAGAAATCAGTTGAACGAGTTAGAGCCAACAGGACATTTTGCAGTGACTTATTACACAAATGTCAGACAGTAAATATAAAATCATTTGGATTAGATTAAGGGTTTAGACGAATCTGTTTTGATGTCTAGATAAAGAAAAACAGGATTTTTGAACATAACACCATCTCAAATGACCAGACGAGATAAAAAATAAATAAA
Source organism: Nothobranchius kuhntae (assembly GCA_006942095.1). Taxonomy (NCBI): domain Eukaryota; kingdom Metazoa; phylum Chordata; class Actinopteri; order Cyprinodontiformes; family Nothobranchiidae; genus Nothobranchius; species Nothobranchius kuhntae. The sequence continues at coordinate 243,976 of SSNQ01034127.1, read as the reverse complement.
GACAATAAATCTAAATTTCCCCCTTCAAAGGGACTCTACTGATGAGTTTTAGCTTTAATTTCTTGGAAGTGACATTTGCAATCTCATTTGAAAAATCCAGATTTTCCATTGTAATTTCAAAAAACGAGGGACTTTAACAGATTTTCCCCTTTTCTGTTCAAGACGCACACTGACAGCACGCTCCAAAGCAGGGATGTCCAAATGTTTCAGAACAAGGGCAAAAATCAATAAGTTAATAAGTGAATTTTTTAATATAACCTTCACATGCTCCTGTTGGGGTCAAATGGACCCCAGGTGGTTTATTTTTTCTTTTTCATAACTTTTTTCCAGTTTCTTCACCAATCCAGATGTAGTGAGCATCTGAAGGGTCTTGCTTCTTGCAGTCCCGGTGGGGTCCGATAGTGTGTGTGCTGTTTCGATGCAGCAAGCCCTCTGATCAGAGTTTTGGCAGAAATGTGGTGTTTTTGTTTTTTGTTTCAACCACCTGAATTCCTAATGGGGTCCAATGGAGGGTTAAAAAAACAAAAGTGATCTTCTGGTGGTTTTCTCTCCCCGCGTGAGCTTCTCAGAATAGTTGCATTCTGCATCAACCACCTACTGAAGTGAGAATATTAATTATTTTAAAAATGCAAGTAGAGGCCACACAAAATCTCTCTGAGGGCCACAAATGGCTCCTGAGCCACCCTTTTGGCATGCCTACACACTACAAATCTAAATGCACACTTTGTTTTAAAGCAACTTCACAGAACTAAATAACTCAACTCCAACCAGGTTTGTTTATTCTAGCGTTACTCGGCTGGTTGGACGTGGTGGCGGCCTTGCTTTTATCTATAAAGATAAATTTAAGGTCTCTCCTATACAAACCGTTTCATATCGGACTTTCGAATCAACTGCCTTACAAATGAATGGATCTATTCTGACAATGTTGGCTGTTGTCTACCGTCCACCAAAGTTCAATTCAGAATTTTTTAATGAACTATCTGCATTTATAGCTTTTTTATGTTCACTTCCCCAGAATGTGGTTTTGTTAGGTGATTTCAACATTCACGTTAATAACGCCTTAGACCAGGGGTGTCAAACATGCGGCCCGCAAGCGGGTTAAATCCGGCCCGCGAGATGGTTGTGTAAACTTTATTTTCATACTTTACGGTGTAGAGTGAAAATAAACTTATCTTTGTGAGCAAGTTTTCTCTATAATGAGTATAAATGCAACAAAGCTGCGCTCAAGGCTCACACAAGAACTTGAATCACATCCTGAAGTTGGCCGCCACTCAGGATGTGACTTCTGATATTGATGTGCTGGTGAAAGCTAAAAGATGTAAATGTAAAATGAGTCAAATATACTTTAAGTGCTGCATGAAACTGATCTTGCCATGTGATCTGTGAGCTCGTTGAATCACTAAGGAATGTTTTTTTTATTTATTGATTTTTTTTTCTTCAAATTTTCAAGTACACTTCAGGTGTTGTACTTGTACTACACTGTCCTCAGGCTCCAGCTTTGTTTTATATTAATTGTATTAAAACAAAGAAAACAATCTGAAGTTTTTTTTTTATTTACCGGTCCAGCCCACTTGGGACTAGATTTCCCTCAATGTGGCCCCTGAGCTAAAATGAGTTTGACACCCCTGCCTTAGACTCTAATGCAAAATGCTTAACAATCTGCCGAACAACCATGGTTTCCGGCAGTTTGTAAAAGCTCCCACCCATTCTAAGGGGCATACCGTAGATCTGGTGTGCTGTACTGGTGTTACTCCTTTGGATGTTATGGCATCTGATTTCCCCTTATCGGACCATAAGCTTGTTTCTTTTAAAATTAATTTACCTTTATTTAAAAAAATTATCCCTCGCTCCATTTCTTTTAGAAATGTTAAAAATATTGATCTCAGTGCTCTTTCCTCTGCTATCACAAACCTGTCTAGTGGAGATTGCTCAGCACCTCCTGACGTCTTACTCAACCTTGTGAATGTGAACTTCCACTGTTAACAGCATTCAAACAATAAAACGGAACTTCTCACAGTCGGAACCAAATCACATGTTGCCAGATCTCTGAATTTCTCACTCAATATCGATAATACTCTCATTTTATCATCTGCCCATGTTAAAAGTTTGGGTGTTATTTTGGAAAACACTCTCTCCTTCAATACCAATGTAAATGGATTGGTTAAGTCTGCGTGTTTTCATCTGCGCAACATCAATCAATTACGTTCTTCCTTGACAATAAATTACACTAAGATTCTTGTAAATGCCCTGGTTTTATCACGTTTGGATTACTGTAATGCCTTACTCACGGGCTTACCTCGAAACCTCTTCACAAACTTCAGTTAGTGCAGAATGCAGCAGCGCGTACAATTACCCGGACACCTTTTCTCAACATATTACTCCGACTCTTGAGGAGCTTCATTGGCTACCAGTATGCTACCGCATTGATTTCAAAATATTACTCTTGACATTCAAAACTTTAAATAACATGGCTCCTAGTTATTTACGTGACCTATTGAATTTGTACACGCCATCACAATCACTTCGTTCAGCTTCCCATAATTTACTTGCCACACATCAAGTCCGTCTATCCTCGATGGGCCTTAGGTCTTTCGGCTCACAGGCTCCGTGGTTATGGAATAGCATCCCCTGAGACATCCGTATGGACAGGTCTATCAGTCATTTCAAATCATTACTAAAAACTCTTTTGTTTACACAGGCCTTTCTGAATGCCTAATTTGATTTTAGTTGATTGTGTATGTAATTCAGCTATACCATGTAGATTTTAACGCGTAATGTATATCTTTATGGTAACGTTATATTGACTGATTACTTGATGTATTTGTTTATATTTTTATTTTTGACCTTTAGTCTAGTATTTCAGCACTTACTGGTTTTCACTTTTAACTTGTGTTTATTTAATTGATTGATTGATTTGTAATTTTAACTCTCTGAGGACTGTTTTATCTGTATTATGCAATTTCTGTAAAGCGACCTTGAGAGTCCTGAAAGGCGCTACAAATAAAATTTGTTATTATTAGAACAGAGGTATTCAATCCTGGTCCTGGAGGGCCGGTGTCCAGCACGTTTTAGTTGTTGGCATTTAGTTTACTTAACTAAAATTAAACTACGATAATAAAATCACTGTTTCTTGCCCTATAGGCATACTGTTATCAGATAACGTTGTTTCAGCATAGTCACGTCACTAAAAGTGTCTTCTGGAATTGAAAATCGCACATTTATGTGAATTAAATTAAAGTTAAATTAAGTACAGAAAGAATATATTATATACTGAATTTATTTTCAAAAGAATGAGTTCCATCCATCCATCCGCTTATCCGGAGTCGGGTCGCGAGGGCTGTAGCCTAAGGCGAGAGGCCCAGACTTCCCTCTCCCCAGCCACTTGGGCCAGCTCCTCTGGGGAAATCCCAAGGCGTTCTCTGGCCAGGTGAGAGACATAGTCTCTCCACCGTGTTCTGGGTCTACCTTTAGGTCTCCTCCTGGTTGGACGTGCCCGGAAAACCTCACCAGGGAGGCGTCCAGGAGGCATCCTGACCAGATGCCCGAGCCACCTCAGCTGGCTCCTCTTGATGTGGAGGAGCAGCGGGTCTACTCCGAGCCCCTCCCGAATGACCGAGCTTCTCACCCTATCTCTAAGGGAGAGCCTAGCCACTCTTCGGAGAAAACTCATTTCGGCCGCTTGTATCCACAATCTCGTTCTTTCGGTCACTACCCAAAGCTCTAGGTGAGGGTAGGAACGTAGATCGACCGGTAAATCGAGAGCTTCGCCTTCTGACTCAGCTCTCTCTTCACCACGACAGACTGGTACAACACCCGCATCATTGCAGATGCAGCACCAATCCGTCTATCGATCTCACGCTCCAGTTTTCCCTCACTCGTGAACAAGACCCAGAGATACTTAAATCTGCAAAAAGCAGAGACCTGATCCTCAGGCCACCAAAACGGATGCCCTCCACACCTTGGCTGCGCCTAGAAATTCTGTCCATAAAGGTTATGAACAGAATTGGTGACAACGGGCAGCCTTGGCGGAGTCCAACTCCCACTGGGAACGAGCCCGACTTACTGCCGGCAATGTGGACCAAGCTCTGATACCGGTCATACAGGGACCTAACAGCCCGTATCAGAGGGCCTGGTACCCCATACTCCCGGAGTACCCCCCACAGGGCCCCCCGAGGGACGCGGTCAAACGCCTTCTCCAGATCCACGGAACACATGTAGACTGGTTGGGTAAATTCCCACGCACTCTCCAGGACCCCCTAAGGGTATAGAGATGGTCCAGTGTTCCACAAGAATGAGTTTTCTTAATGAAATAATTGTTACTCCTGACAATCCCAACAGCCAGTCCAGATGGAGGGGAGGGGCAATGGTTTGCATGTCAGAAAAGGTGCAGCTCACATCTGTTTGTAATCCAGAAACGTTTGAGTTTGAACTGAAAAAGCTGCTCAGGTGAGAAACAAATTATCCTTAAAACAAAAGGAGAGCCAGCTGCCTTTGTTTTACTGGGACATCTTAGCAACTTCCACATAAACAGATCTGAAGTTTGGTCATTTTTGCTGATGTACTGGTGATGTTTCAAGTTGGTGAAAAATGTAAAAATAAAAAAAAACTTTTTTCATTTTCATAGCTTGTCAGAACCTCTCGTGCACCATCCTCAATAACTTTATATTTTTGTTGACTAAATGAGTCTCCTCTCTAGCAAAACACTCAAAACAAACAGGCAAGTGAAAGTTGGAAAAATCTGATTAAAATTTATTTGAACACATGACCATACATAATCCAACACATGCATCATGTAGATGTACCAAGACTCTGCTGATCACAATGCTGTCATAGTACAAAATAGCAATATGTTATTTCCGTATGGTATATACTCATGATATACTGATATCTTCTAGTTTGCACAAAGTACAGACAAAATATCACAACTTTATACAAAGGAACAAGTAACTCGTGCTGTGTTCGGTATTGTAGCCCTCATTCCTAACATCTGTACGATTAAAAATCAGATTATTTGAGCCGTCTTCACCATCTGGATGGACGGTAAAGGAGGATAGAATCAGTCGAAAGGAAACATGAACAATATATCAGAAACAAGCAGGATTAACTACTTTCTATAATAAAGTAGTGCTGCTGTTTAAGGCTTTAATACACACGTTTTAAAGTTCAGACACTGAAATGAAAAACATAATCGGCTAATAACACTCTGGGAAATTGAAGTGCATACATTTGTTTAGGCTGCAGTGAAGCTTAACGTGATTTTTAGGATTATTGACTTTTGGTGAATCTGTTCAAAAACATGTCAAGTATGAAGTTATGAAGGTTTAATGGAACTTTGTTTCTCCTTTTCAACATGTCCATTTTAACTCTTTAAATTCTGAGATACGAAATAGAAATAACATCAATAATAAATATAGTTTTAAATTTGAACTTTTTACTGGCTAATGTTAAAGTAACAATTTCTTTTATATTTATATGTATTCTAGAACAATATCACAGTCATAAAGCAAAATAATCTACCATCGCTGCATGTAGATCCACCACCAGGGGGCAGAAGACATGTTTAGGACTGGATTTGGCAGGTTTTTGTTGAAAGTGCTAATCCTAATACTCCTTCTGACCTCAGAATTGGTTTTATGCGATTATATGACATAAGATGCAAGGGGTCAAAATAAATTGCCCCCCCCCCCCAAACACACACACACACACATGCTACAAGTGTTGAAATAAAAATATAAAACAATACATAAGGCCATTTTCACTCATGAAGCAGTAATGCATTTGTTATTTCTAAATAATTTAAAAAAAACTGGAATTTTACAATGTGTATTCTCTCTCCAAATGAGTAAATGATTCTTTAGAAAAGTATAGTGTGTTATGCGATTGAACATTTTTATCCAAGCCCAAATGAAAACAGTAAAAATGAGCAAAAATGCAATAAACCTCCAGGTTTGATCATATTTGTTTAATTTGGTTTGTCTCTGTGCCAACCTACCAAGTGGTGAGAAGGCCAACGTGTTGTTTGTGCATTCACCTGGCGTCACATTTTCACTTTCATATTGGTACAAAGGACAAAGAACTCATAATGAATAAAAATACATTTGTCCTCGTCTTTATTTAACCAATTTGCCAATAATTAAAGGAAAAGAAGCACCAATGAGAAATGATAAAACATACCCAAACATCTGTGGTGCTGTCTGTAAACATCCTGGTTCAACACTAATAGAGATAAAATAGAATTTCCTGTTTGTAGGGAGCACAGCAATAAAACACAGCTGCTTAAACATTCATTTTTCTACTTTAGGTTACTTTTACCAACATGCTGAATCTGCAGCTGATTCAGAATCATGCAACAGCCTCGTAAAGCATTTAACTATTACAGGAGAACAAAAGGTCTGCTTTGATTGGAGGTTTTCTGGATTTGCTCAAATATGTTTGACGGACGACTCGTAATGGGAGGTCTACACAAATTCATGTGTTTGGATTTGTGCTTCTTTGTTGTTCAGTTTAACAGGAATGCGAGAGGGACACATGCTGAAACCACCCCCCTGTACGACTGAAAAAAGGCAGTTAACTAGAACAGAGACACACATGCTTAAGATCTGAAATAAAACAACAAAAACGTACATTACAGTCATTTTTATTATCGCTCTACTTCCACTGGATCTCATGTGTGGTTCACATTAAAGGTTCATCATTAATGGTTGAATATAGAACAATTTGATAAAAAGATATATATTTTTAAATATACCTCCATGGGGCATTTACAGGTGTGCAGAATAAAGGTACAGTATTTCCTTTAAAACCAATATTTTAATTTAAAAAATAATCAAATATTTATTTTGATGGGCACGACACTGGGTTTATGTTTACATCTGCCAGCCAATAGAGGGCACCATTGCTGGTAGCCAAGCATTCCGGTCGGCACAGCGAGGCTGGCACTGTGGAAAATGACAGACTCCGCTAGTCAAGCAGCTGCTTCTGAGCCCAGAAGATGTTACTGTCCTTCTCAGAAGAGGAGTGACCATAAAAGATCTAAAACCTGAATAAGTTGAAGTGAAGCCTGGACCCAGATAAAAAATTTCTTGCATCGGCAGCGAACATGGTATCTCAACAATTGGAAACTTTGTTCTAATGTTGCAAGTACAACCTCCACACACTACATGTCGCTTTGGTGTTTGTGTTCCATATTCCAAATTTAATTCTTTTGCAGTGGTCTCTAGTAGGAACGAATGCCTTGTAAGTTGTACTCTGGGGAAAAGAAGCTTTTCACACAATCTCACGCCACACCTCCAATATCTCATTAACCCCCCCCCCCGCTCTGCAGGTCAGTGAACAAGGTGAAACAGTCCTCGCCCCCACACTTTTAAATGTTCAAAAGTTGGCAGCCCTGAGAAGTTAGCCAGATCAGAAAACTGTTTCCGACAGCAGGATTTGGAGTCTTGTTCCCTGATATTCAGACATCTCGCTTCTGATTGGCTAACAGCAACATGACTCTACCACTGACTCAGTTTGCTCTGCAACATTGAAGTTTATCTCCACAAATAACTCAAGCCTGAAAGAGTTCTGCCATGTTGTGGAGTTGCTAATGCTAACGGTTAGCTTCTACTAGCCAAGACGTTCTCTGCAGATTCCTGTACGCTAAACCAACAACAGCTTTCCCCGTTTTGAGTCAAGATGGATGAATCCATGAATGTTAAGTTACAGTGTGATGTAAATCTGTCAGGCTTTTCTAATCCTAGAGTTTCACAGTCTTTTTTCTATCAGAAGGTAAGAAGCCGGGAGGCTATTGTCATGAAAAACCCAGAGTGACCAATTATAATCAGACATAATCATTAAAAAAATGTTTTTTTTCAGTGAACCACACCTTTAATTTGGAGATTTTTAGAATGAGTCATCAATGTTTAATTTTAGTGTAACTGACAAAAAAAAGAGAATTTGTGATGATAAAAACATAAAAAATTATTTACAACAGTGAGACTTTGGCCCAACTTAAGTCTGCTTAAAAAAATCTCTTTTATGTTGATCTCTAGCAGCTATTCAGTTCATTAATTTTTATCTCCAGCTACTTGAAGAGGCAAATTGTGCTTTTATGTTGCTTGGTCCTGGACAGGAAGAATTAGTGCTGGAAATAAAACCGAGAACCCCTCCAAATTCTGGGTTTCATGACTAAAATGTGTTTTACCCCATGGGTGGGAAGTTGGAGAGCTAGCAAGAGACAACAATAGACTGGACAATTAGGATGCTAACTGGAACTCACTATGAACCATCGCCGGTGACTGTCACATAAATAAAGAACATCTTGTGAGAAACAACAGATCATTTTTTACCCCCCAAAAGCTGTCAGTCAGAAAAGTTCTCAAACCATCACGAAGCATCTGGGTTGTCAAAATCATACCATTGTAGAAAGGTTACAAATAATAAACATTATCATAAATATACAATGCTTTATATACAGCTTTATGAAAAACCTCAGTTTAGAGAAACAGACCAAAATGTGTTGCTGCTGCACCCTTAAAAAAATCTAGACTCAAAATTCATAGCAATCCATGCAAATGTTATTTTATAAACCATGATTTCACTTTACATGGTCATTTTGGTGGAATTATAATGATATTCACATTCACATTGTTCACTCATCCAATCAGAACTTCCTTTCTGATGCGTGGCAGAGCTCTGTGGTGTTTAGTTAATCTGTCCACTCCGATTCGCTAAGAATCATAAACAACTAAGCTTAATAAAACAGAACGTCATTTTAATTCAGTTCCACCGCAAGTTTCAACGTAGTTCAACGTGAGTTCAACCAGCTCTCAAATCCATCTGATGTCCATCATCGCTAAGTGAAGAACAGACTGGCCAGCTGTATTTTCTACTTTTAAGCTGAGAACTGTCAAGCTGGAAAATTCTGTCGTTTTATCAACAAGACGACGGTTCCTTCAGAATAAAAGCTGAACTCTATGACCCAATAAAGGGGGGTCTCTACGTGACGCTGAAATCTGCCGTTGTACCGGGAGACTATCCATAGACTGGTTTGTCGTGCTGCCGACGCTGTTTCACCAGTTCCAGCACCAAGGAGGGTCGAGGACCTGGCATCCGGATCTAACACGGAGGTCTCCGCGTTCGATACGTAGATCGGCATAGATAGCGTCTCATGTCTTCCTCCTGAAATCCATCGTTGGTCAGTTAGGACAACAACACCTCGCACTCAGACTCGCCTCCACCAGATGGAGGTTCTGAACTGACACACACACACCAACACTTCAGCTTACATCCATATGCATCCATCATTAGAGAGTTAGTCCTGGTGATTGTTTCGAATAATTATAAAATAAATATTCTTAAACGTCCCATCTCTCTCTCTCTCTCTTCTTGTCTCTAATTCAATACAAAGTGAATGAATAAAATTCCCTGTGGTAAAAACAACCTCTTCTGATTCTAAGGGCCCGGTCCAAAGATTAATGATCCAGCCCAGATTTGGATCAGTGATATCTCTGAACCTTAATAAAAGTGTAAGAATATATCAACTATATTCCGCTACATAGGATATTATTTTCTAACCCAATTGAAAATATGGTTTTGAACAGAAGCCAACAGATTTTACTAATTTTTATTCAAATATCACAATTTCCCCAAAAGATGTTACCAACTTAACCCCGTATCTTCATCTTATATCTTAGATTTAAAAATTTTTAATGATCTAAAGCCAGAAAACTGGTTTTATTAAAAAAAAAAAAAGACAGATAAGCTTGGCACAAGGACAAGTGGACATACCTATTTGGCGGACTGGCTTGACAAGTGCAGGTTTGTATATTAAAGGTCCAAAATGTCAGAACGTGAAAGTCACAACGGTGTGGGAGGAGTGGTGACAATCAGCAGAGAGTGATCAATAACTTGATGCTTGTGCTGATAACTAGCAGCAGTTTCATCAGGGCGATGGGTGACATCACTTCAAACCGCTTTAGACAAGATGCGATGGTCAAAGGTGAGAGACAACGGCCTTGTGTCATTTCCACAACAGGCATTTTCAGTCAGTAAAGCAGAAACTTAGATAAGCAACATTTACAAACTAGGAGATGAACCTGTGCTTCATGTACATACTCAGACGCCTTCACTGCTTGTTGAAATCTTAAACCAAATATGCGAGTTTTCGGAAGTTTCAGGACGTAGAAAACGGCCGCTGAACCATGAGTGTGTCCATCACAGCAGTAACAGCTGTGGGATTGTTGGCAGTGATGTTGTACGGAGTCGTGGACATCAGTACACGGTTTCATGCTAATTAGAGCTGCACACATGCATTAAAGAGGCTCCGCTGCTCCCGTTCAGCAGAGGACAAGAGCTGCCTTCTGCCGCTGACTCCAGCATCGATTACAAGGTTAAAACTGGAGCTTTACAATGTGAGACCTGATTGGCTGTTACTTTTTGATTTTTTGAGCAGCTTCTTCTTTTTTTTTCTTTCTCTGAATGAGCCACAGATCCAACTAATCTCTGAGTCCTCTGGCTTTGCGTTAGTCTCCTCTTAGAAACCTCTTCTCAGCAGTGATTGGCTCTGGGCTTGGCTCCATCAGATTCCTGCCCATGGACGGGTCTGCTTCGGAAACACTGACGTCCACACTCATGATGACTGACGTGTCTGAATCACTCCTGAGCGGAGGCCGGTACTCACCTTAGCAAGAAGACACATTTACACCACTGAGTCTGTATTCTTTAAACTGTTGGAAGGCTGCAATGGCCTGCTTTCGCCACACGGAGGCAGCAAAAACTACCAGTGCACACAGAACAGATTTAAGTGTACATACTGCTTGCCATGATGTGGCTCTGTCTGTCCTGCGGTGCTGTTTCGACATCATCATGAAGCTGCTGCAGATCCATCTCATCTTCTGCAGGATCCAGAACCACAGAGCTCTCATTAACCGTGATTTGGCTCGCAGCGCTGATGGGATTGGTGAGAGGACCCCCGCCTGTCGCCTCGTAGTCTGGAGGAGTCTCATCTGTGCAGTCTGCATTGAACTGTAACATCCCAAACAGATCTCAGAGGGGGATCTTTTACTCGGTGTGAACAAAAACCAGTTTGGAGATGCAATTTTTGCATTTAATTGGCTTAAATATCAAAGTAATTAGAAGTTAATAACCCGAGTATTATTTTAAATTAGTGTAAGTGAGGCAAAATGAACTAAGATCATCTGATATAGAAAAATAATCTTGTTGCAGTTTATAGTTTTTATTCAAACCTGCGTTGTGAAGCTTAAATAGCAGCTTAAAGGGACATTCCACCCCTACGTGAAATTTTGTCTATTTCTGTCTTCAACATTTTATAACCAGCGCGGTCTGGCAGCAGTCCGTCTGCTTTAGCTTAGCATAAACAATGGAAGTGAATAGCAGAAGTTAGCATTTTGTGTGCAGAAGACATTAGTAGTGGGAGTGAACATAAGAGTTCAATCAGAAGTAAGGATTTGAACTATCCAGTAGAACGCCATTTTAATGCCTTTTCACATCCTGTATCTTGACTCAGATTCCAGGGGATTGAACATATTTCATTACATAGAGGAGGTGACATAGTTCTGGATTTACACTTTGAAAACACTTTACCCACTATGGTTTAAATGAGGATTTTGAAATGTCTGTATTTCTCTGAGTAAATATATATTGTTGGATTATTTAGTAAATCTTATAGCCTTGCTTTATGATGGCTTTTTAGCTTGATGCTTGCAATGTATAAATCTCTCCCTTTGGTAGATGATTTAGAAGTGTTTGTATACGATTTTGTAAGCTTTTAAAGTGAAGTACACTTTGTTTCACGAAATGGGACGCCATTCCCCATAATGCCTTGCTGTATTGAATTACACAGGTGTTTTACATCAAATGTCGTCTTTAACTAAGGACTCGCTGTATGAACATACACAATTCCTGATGAAGGTCTTGAGACTGAAAGCTCAATAAAAACAATCGTAGATTGAAGTGGGGCGCGCATTAGGTGCAATGTATTTTTCCACCTCTAGATGGTGACCTCTGGCAAAAAACTCTGGATTTGTGCATTAATCATTTGGTTCCTGTCTCACGTCATAGAAAAATCCATTCAGAGGTTCATGGAATATTTTGCTAATGCTACACACACACACACACACACACACACACACACACACACACACACACACACACACACACACACACTGACATCGGCAAAAACAGTATTGCCTGTCAATGTTAAAAGGTGGGAGTTAAATGAAAAGAGCTTACCGGGATGCCCAGAGCTTTAAGGATGTTCATTTTGCACATTGGACATGTTCGGTGGTCTTTTAGCCATGGATCTACGCAGTGTTTATGGAAGACATGTCTGAACAAAACAAAGGAATACATTAGAAAAACATGCATGCTCACTATACAATGATACAGTAAAAGGGTAAATGTTAAATGCCCTGCATTTATAATAGCACCTTCTTAAGGTTCTACAACTCCCCAAGGCACTTCACAATACAATCAGTCATCCACCCATTCACACACACATTCATGCTGGTGGTGGATGAGCACGGATGCAGCCACAGCTGCCCTGGGGCACACTGACAGAGGTGAGGCCTGTATTAATAGTACATTTTGGTATATATTGTGCATCTCTGCTAAAAGGAAAAAAGTTTATGCATTTTCCTCACAAATGCTAGAAAATTTGAAAATGTTATATTTAGTGCATGTGTTATCAGAGTGGTCAGGCACACACAAACCTACCTGCATGGTAATATTCTCACAACATCATTAGGTTTATAACACTCGATGCAAACTGCACAGTTGTCAAAATCTGACTCAATTTCCTAAACACCAAAAAGACACAAAAATATTCCTCAAGTGAATCATCCAGATCTCATTTATGCATTGCATAAGCTAAAATACGAATAATTAGTCAAGTATAATTTCTACTTTTTCTTTGTTGAAACTTAAACTTACATAGCAAAGAAATCCTAAATATTATTATGTTTAAAGAGTTATAGAACTAATTTCAATTCTTTTATGAGACAGTTTATTCATTTGGTCTTTCTAGCACCGCTGTTTGAACTAAGAAACTTTGCACAAAATATCTAACAATAGTCCGCGAGTTAGATTACATCCAGCGGTGTCAGGTTTTTATCATTGCGGTCCAACAAAATTCATCTGACCCGGAAAATTATCAGAGTTAAAAAAAAAAGGTCTTGTTGAAATATACGAAGTTGCTGCAGTCAAAGCAAGTAAAAAACAGGACAGATGTGTGAACGTGGTGACCAGGGGGCAAACGCCGCCTGCCAAAGCGAAGCCAACCAGAATGGGACAAAAATAAACTCAATTTTTAGAATTAATTCATTCATCACAGCAGAATATTAATGTTACTCAGCAATTATTCAAGAGCACTTTGAATTAAAAGTAAAATGATTTTACATTAAATATTTTATGAAATTTTTTTTTTAAAAGAATAAGATGGGGATTAACTAGCAATGAACTGATCGTAATTTTGTGGGCCAGTACCAATTCCTGATTCTTGTACAACTCTAAGAAGCCGATAACCTGATTCTGATCCGTTTTAAAATGCTAAAGAGTGAATGAAACAAAGAAAAAATAAAAAAATTACTAAGTTGTACAAGATGATTTCATTAGAAATGGTTTGTTCAAGGACTCGAAAAATGTCGGATTTTTTATTGCTGCTTTGCAGACTGTTGAAAAATACGATTTTTGAGTTTTCAGATTGGTTGATCACTGATTAAGTAAAATATTGGCAATTTTCTTTTGTGCGTCTCTAAAGAAATTAAAACAAACAAACAAAAATAAATAAATAGACGGAATTTTAAAATAGCTTTTGGCTTCTATAAACATCTTATTTTAGCAGCTTGTCTATCATTTAAAATTTAGACATCTCATTTACCTTGTCTCCTTTCTTTAAGGTGCGCACTTGGAGCTTACTGATTGCTTTTTTAGCAGCGTCTCCAAGACGCCTCTGCAGAAAAAAAAAACACATTTAATCACCAATAGGGTCAGAAATAATTAATTAATGGGAATAAAGTGTTTTTCAGATAACTTAGCATTGTGTTATTGGTCTGGAAACACTGAAGCAATTCAATTAGCAATAAAAAAAACACTTACTCCAATATTCAGGCCTGACTTCAAAGTAGGGCTGGGCGATATGGCCTAAAATTAATATCACAATATATTGAGGATTTCACTTCGATAACGACAAATGGACGATAACTACAGGTATGTGTAGAAACAAAAGTTGTCCACTAGATGGGGCTGTCACATGTATTATGTTGAGTCATATTTTTACGTGTCTCAAGGTGGAACAGCTTCTTAAGTAGACATGAACGCTGCCAACCTACACACATCTTTTCATTTTTTTATTACCAGATTTATTGACCAGGGAAAAATGATCATGATAAGAGTCAGAAATTTCAATAACGATAAATTTTCGATTTATTGCCCAGCCCTACTTCAAAGTCATTAAAACACCCACATTCAGAGCCCCCACTGCCTGATTTTTCAGCAGAGATATCATCAACTATGAAGGCCAAAAGGAATAAAAAAAGAGAAAGTAACACAGTAGCGTCCCCCAGCCCAGGCTTCTTCACTCAGTCGTACCTGGTTGTGGTCTCGCGCATTAGCGTAGCGAAACCTCTGGATGTAGTAGAAGACGAGCCAAGCGAGGGAGATGATCATGAGGATGATGAAGGAGATGGAGACAAACACCACAGATGTTCTGCTCACATACTTCTGCAGGTTGCGGGTTCCTACAGTGATGTGCATAGTGACCACAATGTGCCTCTCCAGCAGGACCACGATCTCCCGACCTTTAGGCTCTGGGATCATGACGGCCACAATGCTGTCGGTATCTGTGCAACACACCAAGCACCAGCTTAGACATCACCAAGGACACAAACAATACTCAAATTTTTGGACTTTCACTAAATGGTGGCCTTTACTCATATTTTTAATACATCTGCAATGGTCTCCAGAATGAATGCCTTGTAAGTCGTACTCTGGGGAAAAAAGCTCAGATATTCCCGTTTGAGGGTGTAGAAGTCAGTGGGAGGAGAAAGTGGCAGAAGACGACAAGATTTGGAGTCTTATTTCCTGATATTTGAACATCTCTCCTCTGATTGGATAACACCAACGCGACTCTACCAAGGAATCTGTTTTCTCTGCAATGTGGATGTTTTATCTCCATAAATAACACAAGCCTGGAGGAGTTCTGACATGTGGTAGAGTTGCTAATGCTAACAGTTAGCTCCTACTAATCGAGACATTCTCTGCGGTTTCCTGGACGCAAAAATAGAACAACAGCCTTCTCAATTGCGAGCCAAGAGGGGCGAGGCCATGAATGTTAAGTGACAGTGTGACGTAGAGCAGTCTGGATTTTTTGAACAGAGGATTTCATCGTCTATCAGAAGCTAACACAGGAGATAGGAGACTATTTTCATGCTCAGCCTGCATGAAAAACTCAGACTGATTATAATCAGAAAGATTAATTAAAATGTTTTCTTAGTGAATTTGCTCTTTAAGCCAGTTTTGTCTAATTAATTTTATTATTTTTTGCAAATAAACCAAGCAACTGTGTTAAGTTTGATTAGCAGTGATGGACATGTTGAATAGGGTTGAATCCAAGGGTTAATCAGTTTTGAAAGAACATCTAGAAATAACTTCCTGGAAGTTTTATTAAAATTCATTCCGTTATTTATGAGGTACTTTGCTAAAAGTGCAGCCAAATACAAGCATGTGCAAAATCATGTGCAGATAACTAGTGCACAAACGCTGCTGCATTGGATTTACACATCTTCAAAAATTTTATATCCAGTATAAAGTTTAAAAGATGAAAATCAAGAGATTTGTAATTTTCCTTGCGTGCCACATCCAGCCTGGAAAGTAAAGATGATTTCTAATCCTGCCTAAACTTCATGTCTGACGACACCAAGAAGCTGTGATCGAATTACAGTAAAATACCCACCCAGCATTAATGAAAAAGCTGCTAAATGTAATAAATGAGTAACATTTACAGGGTGTGTTTTTCAAATACCAGAGAGACAAGTTTAATTAGCGAGCTGACCGAAAAAGCTATGTGTTGCTTTTTTACTTGCTTGAAAATAAAATAGATGCAAATGACTAAACTGATGTAATGTTTTTGAAATAAAGACTAATTTAAAAGTTGAAGATAGATTTGTTTGGGGTTTTTTGTTTGAACCGGCTCTCTTCTGGGAGCTTACACAGAGTAGATCAACACAATCCTCTCTCTGAGTTAAAGACTTCCTGCCAGCAGCCATCTGTTGGTTTGTGTGTTGTTTGCAACAAAGCATTTTAAAGTATAGCAGCTCCAAGAAAAAAGAACAACTAAAGGAAAACTCTTAGGAATAAGGGAAATTATAAACAAATAACTAACTTAGATTAGATTAAACTAATTAATATTACCAAATAATACCGTATAATTCTTATGAAAAAGCACAGCAGGAAATTGACATTAGTAGTAAATGTACCCTCCAAATGGCCATCTATATAGTAAATGGTACAGTGGGATGCAGAGGTTTGAGCAGCTTTCCTGATTTTCCTGTATAAATCGTTGGTTGTTACGATAAAAACACATCAGTTAAATATATCATATAGTCGACACTTACAGTGATATTTGAGAAGTGAGGTGAAGTTTATAGGATTTGCAGAAAAAGAAAATGTGCAATATTTGTATAAAACAAAATTAGACAGGTGCATAATTTTGGGCACCACAAAAAAGAAATTAACTGAATATTTAGTAGATCCTCCTTTAGCAGAAATAACAGCCTCTAAACACTTCCAGTAGCTTCCAATGAGAGTCTGGATTCTGGTCAAAGGTATTTTGGACCATTCTCCTTTACTAAACATCTCTAGTTCATTCAGGGTTTAATGGCTTCTGAGCATGGACAGCTCTCTGTAACACACACCAGAGATTTTAAATAATATTCAGGTCTGGGAACTGAGGTGACCATTCCAGAACGTCCTACTTGTTCCTCTGCATGGATGCCTTAGTAGATATTGAGTAGTGTTTAGGGTCGTTGTCTTGTTAAGAAATCCAGCCCCGGCACAGCTTCAACTTTCTCACTGATTCTTGGACATTGGTCTCCAGAATCTGCTGATATTGCATGGAATCCATGTGTCCCTCAACTTTAACAAGATTCCCAGTCCCTGCACTGGCCATGCAGCCCCACAGCATGATGCAACCACCACAATGCTTTACTGAAGGTAGGAGGTGTTTTTCTTGGAATGCTGCATTATTTTTTCTTCATGCATAACGCCCCTTGTTATGTCTAAATAACTCAGTTTTAGTTTCATCAGTCCACAGCACCTTATTCCACAATGAAGCTGGTTTGTCCAAATATGCTTTAGCAAACCTCAAGCAGCTCTGCTGGTGCTGTAGGAGAAAAGTCGTCCTCTGCATCACTCTTACATGCAGCACCTCCTTGTGTAAAGTGCGCTGAATAGTTGAACGATGTACAGTGACTCAATCTGCAGCAAGGTGATGTTGTAGGTCTTTGGTAGCCGATACTAGGGTTGAACGATTAATTGCATATGCAATGAAATTGTGATGTGACAAAAGGAGGTTTTCTAATCGCAAAGGCTGCAATTTGACTGGTAGCGAGTGGTTAGCACAATGCTAATATACATGGAAGAACCCATAGGGATGCTAATGCTAATATCACCGATTACATTCTTACAAATTCCAAATTAGGAACATGCCAAATGATTACATTTGGAGTCTAATAAAACACAAAAACTGCCATCAGTCAAATAAACACAGACAGGTATTTTAGTAAAGCTAGAAAACTGTAAGAGACTTTAACGCCAGAGTTTTGGCTTGCAACTATGAATGTAACTGAACTACGGAAGCTCTGTATGGACAAGACGTCAAAAATTCTAAACACAAAGGACTTAAATAAACGGGACACACTTCTTTCCTGCTAATACATTTTCACAGTTGATGTTAAAACCTATGCTCTTTCAAGGGATGTGCTCCTGGCTGCAAAGCATAGCACCTTCAAATACAAAATTTTGTCTTTACTTGTGAGTGGTTATTTATATGTAGACAAATAAACTTGTTGATATATGTAGATAAATATGTAGATATATAAACTTGTTTATATTCAGTACAAGTTACAAAGGTTTTTTTTTTGCTTCCATTAGTTGAAAAGTATGAGAAAAGCCAGTAGAGAAAATAATTGTGAATTAAATCGCAATTGCAGTATTGAAGAAAAAATCACAATTAGATTTTTTCCCAAATTTTTCAGCCCTAACCTTAACCATTAACTTCCATCTCTAAAATTGTGTATTTGGGTGCTTAGCATTGTGTGGGCCAGCAAACTGTCCACACAGTGTGGAAATGCGCACACATTACAGGTTAAAGTCAAAATGTGTCCACTTAAACAAATAAAGACATTATGCACATACAATGGTGGTGATGAGCTACAATTTAGCCATAGCTGCGCTGGGGCACACTGACGAAGGTGAGGCTGTCGAACACTGGTGCCACCAACCCTCTGGTTGGGGTTTGAGACGGTGCTCAAACCCCAACCATCTGGTTACAGAGTAGGCACTGAAATCATCAAGCACTGAAAAAAACAATTGTAGTTGTATGATGACATTTATCTCCTTTTTAAAATTTGAGTGATTTTCTCTAACTCTGTATTTAGCATTTAGCTTGTTTTGCCTGTTTTTCCTCTAGAAAAAGATAAATTACAACAATTAGTGTTTTTCTTTTGTTATGGGCACATGTAGACTGGTTGGACAAATTTACATGCATCACCTGTAGTAGCATTGGTGGCTGCGGGGAGTGCGGCCCCCTTTCATAAACAGGGGGACCACTACCCTGGTCTGCCAATCCAGTTGAACTGCCCCTGCTATCCCCATTATATTACACAACTGTGTGTTAGCCTACAGAAACCTCGGGCAGATCTCATCCACCCCAGTGGCCCTGCCACCCACTCTAATTCTCTGACACTTTAATCTGGTGAGGCTCATCAGCTGAGTTTTACATCTTCAACTCTTGAGCAAAATCACACTTATGTTAAGCATGACAATGACTCATCCTCAGTCATTTAACCAGGTTTCAGACATTCTCATTACATTTATATCACATGATGAGAAAATGACACAGGTAGGTGCTCGGCAGTCTCATTCATAATTAAGCATAATGATTCCAAAAAGCATAACAACATCATATTCTCCCAACTGCCTCGTTATGATGGGGGCATCATGGAGTCAGGGATGCTTGCCCATCTATCAGTCTCCACAGACAGCATCCTTATAAAACCTGATGTCCCAGAGTCACATAGATCGGAACTGTTCTAAATCGGGGTGTCTGTCAAATACTAAGGATGACAAAAAAGTGTTAGTGTTAGTTGCTTTGATTTCAGCAAACATGCAGCATTTTATTTCATACTTATCAGGGGCGGCGTTAGGCCTGGCTACTTGGGTTCAAGCCCCGAATCTTTAATGAGAAGCCCCGGATCTCAAACATGGAAGTAACATGCAGTACCAAAGTCCAACAGAGAGGGAGCAGCTGGCAGTAGTTTGTATACAGCCTGTCTGAGCCTCCACCACTGAAGAAGAAGCCCTTCAGCAGCCGGCTTCTTCTACTCTGCCTGAAACGCATGAGTGAAGATGGACATAAGGATGTTTTTTAGACAAAAAGTACTTTGACAGAACCCCAGCTTTGATGATACTGGTGTTGACTCAGGTTTGTGAGTCTTATTTGAAAATATTTGTTGTGCTGCTGGTTTGCTTAAAGTTAGCTTACTATCAGGTAAAGTTGTTGCAGAAAGAAAGGGAATATTTACTATCATCTCACACTAAACACTAACAGGAACAATACTCTGCCCTGAATATGCTTAATATGTAGCTTCAGATTAAAAATTATGTGGTACAAGACAAATATATATGATGTTGACTAGTGCGTGTCACGTGTGTGTGTGCGTGCGTGTGCGCGCGCTAAAGCTTGGTTTATGCTTGACGCATTCACTTTCCGCGCGGTGATGCGGCTCGCGGCTGGAACGCGCTTCACAACTCGCAGCGTTTATGGTTTGTGCGGCTCGTCTCTGCGGTGAGCCAATATTCTCCCAAACTGAACGGGGCAGCATGGAGCTCTACAGCATGCATCCAACACTACACCATAGTAGAAGTAGATACAACATGGTATTTCAGCATTTTTAACAGCGTTCTCGTCTTTTCCGATAGTGCGAGCTATTTCTCTCCAAGAATTATTAACAACATGTTGATCACGGTCATCTCTGAGAGCTGAATCATACAAATGTCTGTATTTACAAACCTCCGCCGTGCCGGTCCGCCATGTTTTTCCGCGTCCGACCGTCCGCGTGGTTAGAAATTTTCCGAGGTGCGCGTTGCGGAAATCTTGGGCCGTGCGGAGACGCGGTGGAGGGGCGTGGTTGTTAAAATGACGCAAAATGACGCAACTTTTCCGCGCGGAGCCGTGCGGACCTCGCGGACGCGTCAAGCATAAACCAACCTTAAGCCCCGGATCTTCTTCAGTCCTTAATCCGCCCCTGATACTTATGCGTTTTGAGGGCCAATAATGTCCTTATCGTTTTGCAGCACTGGCCTGCAAGTTCCAGTTTTGGTCACTTTTGATTTATTTCAAAGAATAACAACTCCGTCATGCATAATGGTCACTGCAATGGACAGCTACTCAAAAATCTTTTTTTATTTTTTGATATTAAGCACAGCTGTTGAAGACTATTAAATTTGAGCCCCCCTAACCCCCCACCCCCCCACCCCCACCCCCATTGGACTCAAGTAAGTCAAGCCAATACATTTCCACTGAGATAAATTTAATAAACTGTTTATAAATTAAATGTAAAAACAAAATTGTTGAAAATTGTTTCATTGTACCTAAAGGTGAATTAATTTGTTAAAAAAATCACGGTTGAAGATTAGGGTTGAAGATTAGGTTTAGGAAAATCCTAACTCTAGAAGGAAAATGTGGGCTGCACAGTGTTGCAGTGGTTAGCGCTGTTGCCTTGCAGCAAGAAGGTCCTGGGTTCAAATCCCGACCTGGGGTTTCTCTGCATGGAATTTGCATGTTGTCCCTGTGCATGCGTGGGCTCTCTCCGCGTGCTCTGGCTTCCTCCTATAGTCCAAAAACATGACTGCTAGGTTGGTCTGTCTAAATTGTCCTTAGGTGTGAGTGTGTGTGCTTGGTTGTTTGTCCTTTGTGTCTCTCTGTTGCCCTGCGACTGACTGGCAATCTGCCCAGGGTGTACCCCGCCTGCATGCTCGGAGACAGCTGGGGATAGGCAACCCCGACCCTGCGTGGAAAAGCGGGTAAAGAAAATGGATGGATGGATAGAAGGAAAACGTCCACATGGAAGTTTCGGTTGCATCAATAAGCACTTAGAGACTGTGAGTTCACAGATCAAGAAAAAAAATGTCTTTGTTGCGGATGGTGCATTCATGAATTACAACACAAAAATGAACACTTTTGACTTTCACACCGGTCAGTTCTGATCTATCTTTGGTGCATTTCTAAACTTCAGGGATCTGTTTTATACAAAATGTACTTGTATAAAAAAAACATAAAAAATATTGAAGGATAATTATGTAAAATAATGTAAATGTCTTATATACATATATTAGCTCAAACCAACTGACAAGTAACCGAAACTTAAAATATGAAAATTGCGTGAACTGTGGCTTTGGAGGTGGCTGACCTCAGGAAAGAGTTGAGAAGGATAAGGGATAAATCTGTCTATGTAAACAGTCACTGAAATACATGTAAACAGTACAAGAACATAACAGTAAATATACACCATCATGGGCCAGAGACATGACCGCAAGAGTGGCAGGACCTCCCCAGAAAAGCACTACGCCCTCTGCTGTCCAGGCGGGGAACTGCTTTGCCTTGCTCCCAAATCATAGGATAAGTCTGAAATGGAAACATCTGTGTAAATGTGTGTGTGTGTGCAACTCTTCACCTGAAGTTACAGGCTTCATTTTAGTTATGACTGAAATCACAATTATTCACCATGACAACTCTTCAAGTTAAGAGCATTTACATGCAGTGTTAGAAAATTGAATTGTTGCCTTAGCCTGACTTTTTCAATGCATGTAAACACCTTACAGCTGACGGTGAATCGAACTGGACTACTCCTAATATACCTAAGGTAACCCAGAAAATGTGATTAGAAATCTGAATTTTCTGCATGTAACAACATTCCAGCTTGGCCTAATTATGATCGGCCAGGGCGCCCCTCCTTAACGGAAGGACCAAGCCCACATAAGAGGTATTCAAACAATATCATTGCAACAATATAACATCAAAAAGCACAGTAGCTAGCAAATGT
>SSNQ01034127.1:206962-221597 GCA_006942095.1 Nothobranchius kuhntae | reverse complement strand
TAATTCTCTGACACTTTAATCTGGTGAGGCTCATCAGCTGAGTTTTACATCTTCAACTCTTGAGCAAAATCACACTTATGTTAAGCATGACAATGACTCATCCTCAGTCATTTAACCAGGTTTCAAACATTCTCATTACATTTATATCACATGATGAGAAAATGACACAGCTAGGTGCTCGGCAGTCTCATTCATAATTAAGCATAATGATTCCAAAAAGCATAACAACATCATATTCTCCCAGCTGCCTCGTTATGATGGGGGCATCATGGAGTCAGGGATGCTCACCCATCTATCAGTCTCCACAGACAGCATCCTTATAAAACCTGATGTCCCAGAGTCACATAGATCGGAACTGTTCTAAATCGGGGTGTCTGTCAAATACTAAGGATGACAAAAAAGTGTTAGTGTTAGTTGCTTTGATTTCAGCAAACATGCAGCATTTTATTTCATACTTATCAGGGGCGGCGTTAGGCCTGGCTACTTGGGTTCAAGCCCCGAATCTTTAATGAGAAGCCCCGGATCTCAAACATGGAAGTAACATGCAGTACCAAAGTCCAACAGAGAGGGAGCAGCTGGCAGTAGTTTGTATACAGCCTGCCTGAGCCTCCACCACTGAAGAAGAAACCCTTCAGCAGCTGGCTTCTTCTACACTCTGCCTGAAACGCATGTGTGAAGATGGACATAAGGATGTTTTTTAGACAAAAAGTACTTTGACAGAACCCCAGCTTTGATGAGACTGGTGTTGACTCAGGTTTGTGAGTCTTATTTGAAAATATTTGTTGTGCTGCTGGTTTGCCTAAAGTTAGCTTATCAGGTAAAGTTGTTGGAGAAAGAAAGGGAATATTTACTATCTTCTCACACTAAACACTAACAGGAACAATACTCTGCCCTGAAAATGCTTAATATGTAGCTTCAGATTAAAAATTATGTGGTACAAGACAAATATATATGATGTTGACTAGTGCGTATCACGTGCGTGTGCGCGCGTGCGCGCGCTAAGCCCCGGATCTTCTTCAGTCCTTAATCCGCCCCTGATACTTATGCGTTTTGAGGGCCAATAATGTTCTTATCGTTTTGCAGCACTGGCCTGCAAGTTCCAGTTTTGGTCACTTTTGATTTATTTCAAAGAATAACAACTCCGTCATGCATAATGGTCACTGCAATGGACAGCTACTCAAAAATCTTTTTTTATTTTTTGCTATTAAGCACAGCTGTTGAAGACTATTAAATTTGAGCCCCCCTAACCCCCCCACCCCCCCCACCCCCATTGGACTCAAGTAAGTCAAGCCAATACATTTCCACTGAGATAAATTTAATAAACTGTTTATAAATTAAATGTAAAAACAAAATTGTTGAAAATTGTTTCATTGTACCTAAAGGTGAATTAATTTGTTTAAAAAATCACGGTTGAAGATTAGGTTTAGGAAAATCCTAAATCTAGAAGGAAAATGTGGGCTGCACAGTGTTGCAGTGGTTAGCGCTGTTGCCTTGCAGCAAGAAGGTCCTGGGTTCAAATCCCATGCATGGAGTTTGCATGTTGTCCCTGTGCATGCGTGGGCTCTCTCCGCGTGCTCTGGCTTCCTCCTATAGTCCAAAAACATGACTGCTAGGTTGGTCTGTCTAAATTGTCCTTAGGTGTGAGTGTGTGTGCTTGGTTGTTTGTCCTTTGTGTCTCTCTGTTGCCCTGCGACTGACTGGCAATCTGCCCAGGGTGTACCCCGCCTGCATGCTCGGAGACAGCTGGGGATAGGCAACCCCGACCCTGCGTGGAAAAGCGGGTAAAGAAAATGGATGGATGGATAGAAGGAAAACGTCCACATGGAAGTTTCGGTTGCATCAATAAGCACTTAGAGACTGTGAGTTCACAGATCAAGAAAAAAAATGTCTTTGTTGCGGATGGTGCATTCATGAATTACAACACAAAAATGAACACTTTTGACTTTCACACCGGTCAGTTCTGATCTATCTTTGGTGCATTTCTAAACTTCAGGGATCTGTTTCATACAAAATGTACTTGTGTAAAAAAACATAAAAAATATTGAAGGATAATTATGTAAAATAATGTAAATGTCTTATATACATATATTAGCTCAAACCAACTGACAAGTAACCGAAACTTAAAATATGAAAATTGCGTGAACTGTGGCTTTGGAGGTGGCTGACCTCAGGAAAGAGTTGAGAAGGATAAGGGATAAATCTGTCTATGTAAACAGTCACTGAAATACATGTAAACAGTACAAGTACATAACAGTAAATATACACCATCATGGGCCAGAGACATGACTGCAAGAGTGGCAGGTCTCCCCAGAAAAGCACTACGCCCTCTGCTGTCCAGGCGGGGAACTGCTTTGCCTTGTTCCCAAATCATAGGATAAGTCTGAAATGGAAACATCTGTGTAAATGTGTGTGTGAGTGCAACTCTTCACCTGAAGTTACAGGCTTCATTTTAGTTATGACTGAAATCACAATTATTCACCATGACAACTCTTCAAGTTAAGAGCATTTACATGCAGTGTTAGAAAATTGAATTGTTGCCTTAGCCTGACTTTTTCAATGCATGTAAACACCTTACAGCTGACGGTGAATCGAACTGGACTACTCCTAATATACCTAAGGTAACCCAGAAAATGTGATTAGAAATCTGAATTTTCTGCATGTAACAACATTCCAGCTTGGCCTAATTATGATCGGCCAGGGCGCCCCTCCTTAACGGAAGGACCAAGCCCACATAAGAGGTATTCAAACAATATCATTGCAACAATATAACATCAAAAAGCACAGTAGCTAGCAAATGTACTGTGCTGCAGCGTTGTTGTTCATTCCTTCGGCCAATGTGCACATTCTAGTTTTACTTCGTCTGCTTCACTCCACTCACTCTGTTTACTTAAGTGTGTTGCTATAGACTAACAGAATGTCATCATCACAGAGCGTACATCGCCATCTAACGTTGCGTAGTCGAACGCACACCGTTTTCAAACAACATGTAATCTAGGATAAAGTCTCCCAGTCTGGTTAAGTGATTAGCTGGATTATTGCTGCAGCTCAATTTAGATGCACATGTAACTGCACTGAATGACCAGACTTCCCCCTTTATAGAGATTGCAGGCATCAATTTATACCCTTATTTATACCTGCTCAGCTATGATTGAAACTAATGATACTAATCATTCTAGAATCATTATAACCCACTATAGAAAAAAGATTAGGCCTGTCTAAGCTGAGAAATATACCAAATAAATGTTTTTATAGCATGCTGACATTAGTTTTAGACACAACAACTAGT
This sequence comes from Nothobranchius kuhntae, assembly GCA_006942095.1. Lineage (NCBI taxonomy): Eukaryota > Metazoa > Chordata > Actinopteri > Cyprinodontiformes > Nothobranchiidae > Nothobranchius > Nothobranchius kuhntae. The sequence continues at coordinate 218,311 of SSNQ01034127.1, read as the reverse complement.
TAAACTGGAATAAATTAATAAATCACACAAACACAGAAAAGACAGACAGTACATAAATAGTTAAGAGGTTAGTGATGCACCGATATGACATTTTTGGGCCAGTATCGATATCTGATAATATCACTTTTATGGCCGATAATCGATATTTGCCGATACCGATATACTGACATTAATGCTTCTAAAATCAGCAGATTTTGTACAGATTGAAAATTATTAAAGCTGAATTTACATTATTGTGTACACACACCACACATTTACGCTTCTGAAATGATTACAATCACTGTCACGTGACTAACAATTATGCATCACCCCCCTCACCTTCTGAAACAGATAAATGGAAACAAGATGAAGAAAATATCAGTTGTTAATATCGGCCTGATACCAATATGTTAAATAATCATTAATATCGGCTGATACCGATATATTGTGCATCCCTATAAGACGTGTTAGCAGATGTACCACAGGACAAATCCAGAAGCAGAAACAAAGTTTGCATTAAAATGCCTTTTTTTCTCCCAAGAGCATCAGTGTTTGGAAAATTATCACTGGACGTATTACATGCATGTGGAGAAAGTAATAATAAAAAAAAAAGAGTCTGTACTTTTATTATTAAATATTAGGGCTGGGCAATGTGGCCTAAAATCAATATCACTATATATTGAGGATTTCACCTCAATAACGATAAATGGACAATAACTACAGATAAGCGCAGGAACAAAAGTTGTCCACGAAGTGGGGTTGTCACATGTATTACGTTGAGTCACATTTTTTACTTGACTCAAGGTGGTACAGTTTCTTAAAAGGACATACGTTGCCAACCCACACACATCTTTTCATTTTTGTATTATCAAATTTATTGACATGGGAAAATGATCACGATAAGATTCAGAAATTTCAATATCAATACATTTTCGATTTATTGCCCGGCCCTGTTAAATATACTCTATGTTTTGCCCTCCTTCTGCCACTTTCACTTGACTTCACTGACTTTAAAACACCACCATAAGACCCATTCAAAAGTAATGAATGTGATTTTTTTTTTTCATATTAATAATCAATTTGATTATTAGCACACTTATAATTAAAATGTGATTAAAAGACTGAGATCATGTTTTTGCTTCATGGCACCAAAACTCAGATTTTATGGTCACACTTTTTAATTTTATATTTCACATCTTTTGTATTCAATCAGAATAGACAAAAACAAAACTGGGCCTTTTGTTGCATTTATTCTGACTGCCTCTTTTATCTCAGTTACTGCTCAGACCTAAACTACCATATATGAAAGGTTCTATATTTAGGCATCAAATTACCTGCAACACACACAAGCAGGTTTCAGTTTTTTCACTAACATTCTACCTAATGTGTACCAGGAAATAAACAAAACTGTGTCAATGAAAATATGAATAAACTTAACAATCAAAGCCTGCTCAGCTATAACCTGAACCCTGCCCTAAAGACAGCTGGGGAATGAACCCATCTGCAGTGCATTGATTATCTCCTACTTTACCCAGACATTCATAATATATCTGATTACTCTGACGCAGGAGGAGTCCAGAGGCCCCAGACGGAAGTTAAAAACCATTAATCAGCCTCTGAGACTCTTAAGTCCAGCTCTCATGCGACCTTGCCTTTCAGGCCTCAGCAGAACCTGTTGGGCACCTGTAGCTGCGCGCGCGTGTGATAACTGATTAAGATAAAGAGGAGTACGTCACTGAGCTCGACAGGTATATCTTACCCGGATGGGACATTGTTATGGTGTCGTTGGCACTGTTGAATATGACAACAGCAGAAGCGTTGTGCTTGGCCACGTTACGGATTTTCTCCCGGTACGTACAATTCCCTGCAGCCACCAGCGCCACCCAGGCGGTGCTCTGAGGGACGGGGGGGAACCTGACGTTCGGGTAGCACGCCTGTCTGTCCTGCACGAGGGCCGGGGCCAGAACTAGACCCCTGGCTTCTCTCTTGGGCGACTGCTCGCCGTACCGCCCGCACTCGGTTTTCTCCGTCCTGACCTCCCTGGTAGCGGGGTCCAGATAGGTGATGTTGATAAACGCCGTGTACCACTCCTCCTTCTCCGCCACCGTGAAATCCAAGCAGAGCAGATGGACGAAGCAGAACGACAGCAGCCACGTCGAGAGCGCCAGACTGCGACAAGTTCGGATGAGGGACGGTGCCATGGTGCTGCTGCTGCCGGATGGAGGGCTCACGAGCTCCGGGTGTCAATAAGCTCGCACCGCGTCCCGCTGGCTGCTAAAGGGATACTCGCCATAAAAGGACATAACACTCACGCAGCATCCAGGCTGCCATAGGGGAAGGGTGTGAGGGGTGTGTGCGGTGGGAAGAGCCGATGCGTGCATCGTAGGCAGGTGAAATGTGCACCGTGTTGTGTTTACTGTCAGCTGGATCCTGTCAGCGCTCGGGATTGGCTCGTTCAGCGTCAGCACGTGACCTGGGCGTGAACAGACGCTGCAATCACGTGGTAGGACAGGAACTAAACTGCTATGAATTATATCAATCAAGCATCAACAAGCAACAAGGTAATTGTGCCATGTATGGCATGAATACTCATAGAGCAATTTTTTGTATTATATTTGAATCTTTCAATAAAAAACCTTGGGAATAAAAACTGTATTTCGTTATACTTTGTTAAATAAAAACAAACCGGTTTAATCGTCTTGTCTTTGATTAGTTTACTGTCTGTGGAAGCCCATTCCTGCCAGTAGGTTAAAAAGCTATATTGTTTCTCATAGTTATAATAGCTGCCTCATGATTATGAGAAACGATTATGTCATAATAATTAGATAGTATGGTAAAATATAAACTAATCTTGTAGGCTATCTCATATGAGATACAAGCTCATAGCTCCCCAAAACAAAGAAAAATGTCTATGTTCAATTCGCCTTGTTTTTTCCTGGAACAAGTGTGTGAAGCTGGCTAAACTCAGCCATTTTTCTTCTTCTTTGTGTCTGGTTCAGTGAAGTCAAATTGTTGAGACAAGTATTTGTAGTGTGCTACTGCTTTTCACACAAATCTAAAATAACTTTTGCTGCCTGTCCAAAATAAGTGTTTTCTTGGGAGTCAAAATGTGTTTTAAAAATTTTAGGATATCATATTTTAAAACCATGGCACATAACGGGATCCAAAAATAACTTTTACCATTCCATAGATTCCCATTTATTTATTTATTTATTGGGCAGTGGGGACTGGAAGTAGGCTCCTCATTATGGCATCCACATATAAAAATAACATAACATATGGTTACATGTGTAAAATATGGCCCACTATTCTTTACTCAGTTGAAAATCTATAAGTTTATTTACACAATATATAAAAAATTGTCAGACCAACTATAGAAAAAACAAAAGTTTATTTCTGGTGGGAAATGGAAGGTTTGAGGAATTACAGAAAAAAAAATGACCGAGAGGAATAATACATTCTTCAGATAGATGTTTTTACTTCCAAATGCACAACTTTCATGCAAAAATGTATTGTTTATAAAATAAAAGTCATCGGTATAAATGAAACGATCTGCTTTGGTATTGAACCTCAAAACCAGAATCGTGCACCAACGATTCGTAATATAAATTAACATTGACAAGCAATGAATGGGCTTGTCCCATTTATTTTACATGCACATAGACATTTCTCTTAAAGGTGACTCCTCCGTTAATCAAATCCTTAGCATAAAACGCTGTTCTTGTTTGTCCCCTTCACTTCCGGCTGAACCATGTGCCATAGACGAATCAGGTGCGGATTCTGTGTGAACAACTGCAAAGATTCCGCCAAATTCAAACTGCCCCCACGTATGCCCGGCCTAGTCATGATGCAACTCCTGACAAGTTATAACAACTGACCAGACAACATCACGTGACAACAGAAGACAAGTTCTATACAAAAGTGAAAATACATTAGAAGAGCATAACATTACAGCAACACAGTGCAGTGAGCATACAAATACATAGACACGCATATAAATACATAGACACATTTTTGGCACATTCGGAACATCATATAAGGCGGATCCATGAGGAGACGGGTTTTTACTGGCGGAACAAAAAGCTCAGGATTGTGTTTCAACGGACACATTTCCAGACGGACTTGGAAGCGTTCACTGTGTTGAAACCGGTTGAAACAGGGTATTTATTTTTACCCTATTACAATATTTTTTAAAATGACATTTGCTGTAGACATGTGAGGCTGTTAGAAAGATTCATGCTCAAACTGTTAAGTTTGTTTTTAAGTGAAAATCTAACTTAGCTTTTCGGCACGACACGTCACTTAGTTCAGTTTCTGTATAAGCAAGAGCTAGCTAGCATGAAATGAGCATTTCCAATTACTATTATATCGTGGTTGTTTTCATCATAAATCACACTTTCTTGATTTCTTGGTAGTTGTGTTAAATGGTGGTCTGTATTAATCAGAGGTAAGTGATGGCTCTTTTTTTTGCAAGTAGGTATAATAAAGCTTCTAAGCTAAAAAAAAAAAAAAAGCAGAAATGCCCAAAAAGAAAACCGGAGCCAGGAAAAAGGCCGAGAGCCGCAAAGAGCGTGAGAAACAGAGCCGAGCTAATCGGGAGCATGTTGATGTGGCCAAGCATCCCTGTAACTCCAACATGGTATGTAGAGACTGCTGCTATGCATCTATTTGGTGTAACAATCTGATGATTCATCACACTTTGTTGTGTCTTTGCAGGAATGTGACAAATGCCAGAGGTCAGTGCGCATCACAATAGATAACATTACTACATAACACCTCTATAGGGTAAATACATGACTATTTCCTGTGTGTGATGACTCCTGTCAGGAAACAGAAGAACAGAGCATTCTGCTACTTTTGTAACTCGGTGCAGAAGCTTCCTGTCTGTGCTCAGTGTGGTGAGTGCCTCATAGTAGCTTCTTCCACTAATTACACACAAACCAAAGTATGGATTCAGCAAGTTATCAGACTTTTTCGAAATGTCCACTGTTAGTTTTAAGGTCAACCTGGAAGTCGATAAAAAAAAAATGTTTACCCATACATTACCTGCAAAGCAAAAACAAGAAGTTGTGCTAACAGAGAGATTTGGTCTCAGCCAGGTTTAATGTAGTTTTTTAAGGTTATTTTCAGGGTTGCTGAGGTTTTCTATAGAACCAGTGTTTCTTTTAATGTTATCTTCTTCCCCTTTACTTCAGGATGGCTTCCAAAGGGGGTGTTACCATCATTAGTACTGAATCTCCGCTCATCACTTCTCTAAAAAGTGTCTAAAATCTACAAACGCAAAGTCTTGGTCTAAAAGCTGTCCAGATGTCTCTTTGACAAACTACCAGCAGCACCAGCTTTTGATGAAAATCAGCTTACAATACATGTAACTGCTTTATCATCAGGATGTAATTGCTGTAGATATATCTTCCCGTGCTTTTTTTAAAAGATGTTTTAAAATAGATCAAGTAAAATCAATATGATGCAGGTGGCCCAAAGTCAAGCAGCAAAAGTGTCTAAAGAAGCACCAAAGCACAGATCTCTCAACCAAGAGGATCTGATTACCTATGATATATTCAGAAATCATTTTAAACATGGTAGTTAGTTCTCAGAAACATTTGCATAGATTAAATGTGTTTGTTGCCTGATAAAATGAAATGGACATTAGACATTTTTTACTAATTGGTTTAATTATTATTTACCTTGTCTTGGAGGTACAATCTCTGCTTATCAAGCTATTCCATGGCCGTGTTTTTTAAAAATGTTTTTAGGGAAAACCAAGTGCATGAAGTCTTCAGATTGTGTTATCAAGCATCCAGGGATCCACACCACTGGAATGGCCATGGTGGTAAGTTTATAGTAACGTGATTCCACCCACAAACCAATATTGACCAATAGGCTCTCTGCAGATCCATATTAAGTTGTAAAAAACCTTAAATGAGAGGATTTTCCATAATTAAGGTCTTAAAATCATAAAAAATGACAAGTAGGAGTGCTCTAATCAGATCACATTTGTAAACCGGCCTCGTTCACATGAGTTTCATAGGATCATGATCAGGAGGAAAAGATCAGATTTTGCCTTTTAAAACAACAAACATGACTTTTTAAAATCATCTTGAGGTATAGATTTTATGTTATTAATAGAATAAAAATGGCTTAGTTTTAATTTCAACCAGTTATTCTAACTAACATATCACACAATGTATGGCAGGCAGAGATTCAGACACCAGTGTGCAGCTGCTAGCTAGGAGGTAAACTCAGAGCTAACATCCAGAAAAGGTTTTTTTTTTTTTACCTTGCTGACAGTTTTGTTTGCCGACTGCAAGCTCTGAGGAAATTTTGCAGTCGGCAAACGAAACTGTCAGCAAGGTTAAAAAACCTTTTCTGTGTTTTAAAAAGAACCAAAAATGCAGTTAGAAACCAGACACAGCAAGAACATACCACAGATGTTCAGAGTTAACATGTTTCCTCAGGTGAGTGAAATGTCTTCAGTGTGGTGGTATTTAAACCAGACAGCAAAGGGAGTGTAACAGACACTTACAATGTGTACAAACTGGTTATTAAACGTGGTGGAAAAGCTAGAGCTGCGTTCAACAATACAAATCTGATACGCCGCCTTCAAAACAAGCTACTTTTGCCTTCCCCTTTGCCAGGGTTTTTCCTGGCTCACATTGAGGCAGAGGTGGTACCATCCTGACCATGCGCCAGCACATGCATACTCTGTGCATTCAACTGCCTCACTTTTTTAAAGGCCAAATATTTTTTCGTTAAGTACTCTAATCTAAGCTTCCGTTGATTAATTGAATATTCCATTTCACAACGTTTCAAATGAAACAAAACTGGTTTGCTGCTAAAAAATATGAAATAAAACAACAAAATTATCAGGCTGAAATAACAGACTCTTATTATAAAAGGCTCAATAATATGCATTAGATTGGTGTTTAGTTCCCTTTTTCCCATCTGATATTCATAGTTAAAATATTTTTAAAGGGGCATTATGGAAGTTTGACAGCCAAAACATGTATAGAAATAATAAATTTCTTCTTCATACATTCTCCTGCAATGCCCTGGTCCTGTAGAATGAGCCCTGGCATTTTTACTGTGATTCCCTGTTTTTCTGTAAAATCACAGAAAAAGAGAGCTGCTCGGGTCGAGCAGGCTGCTTCATGCACGTTCACGCTCAGGCATCGCCCATAGCATTTGCTATCCGTAGCTTTAGCAGCAGAGAGAGAGGTAGTGCCAACTCAGCGAGTTTGTCGCTGTTCCTAACGCCTAGTGATGAACCTAGCTACATTTCTGAGGACCCTTAGCTACTTTCTTCTAGATATTTCCTGCAAATTAGCAACAAACTAGCCATTTTAGCTACAAACCGTTCTTTGAACGTTGTTTCAGCTGTCATCAAGGATATAAAAGTTACGGATACAAAATACGCCACTGGCGCTGTAGCTGTCCTTTGCCTTTAGATGTCACTAGAGTGAATCAGCGGTATCCATTAAGTACCAGTTTTCCACTGATCGTCACCGTTCACAGCGGCAACTCGGACAAAAACACGGAGCCAGCCAACAGAGAATGATACGCCAACAGACAGCAAAACGTTGGGGTTTCTGAGTCTCCTCCAGCACCTGAGCTGGTTGTGGTAGTTAAGAGGAAAAGGTATCCTGCTGTTCATGGTGCCGCGTGCCTACCCCATCATGGGAACGCGCATCGCTCAACACATCTGTATTTTCAGGGTTCGAACCACTTGAAATATGAACAACGCCAGTGCTTTAAAATATATTCATAATATTTACTCAATTTTTTATAAATGTACTTCCTAAACAGGTGAAAGGGAAACTTAAAGGACAACTTGGATGTGTTTTCTTTTTTCTTCTTATTTTAATACTTTGCTGAAAGGGAACTTTGACTCCTATCATGAGCAGAAAAATGTGATCAGAGCATACATCATGGCAAGTACTCTTTAAATCCAACGGTCTTGAAACACCAGACACAAAAAACCAAGATTGCTTGGTTTTATTAGGAAATCGCTAAAGAATTTAGCGATTTTAGAAATGGTGTTTTGGACTTTTGCATAAAAGGATATGAACATTAGCCACTTTAGCTAGTTGGCACATGCGCCATGGGGAAGTGCAAGTTTAGTGGCACTGCCTTTTCATCCTCTGCAGAGCAATTATCTTGATGTTCGTGTTAATTTTCTGCTATTTTATTTCCAATAGAAGTTTGGACAGAAATATTTGTAAGGATGTCACATCCCTAATTCATTCTGAGAATGTAAGGTCTTAAATTGTATCAAAGTCACCTAAAAAGTCCTAAATGTACCTTCCTTAAATCTGCAGATTCCCTGATGACGTTGTCTTCTTTAATGATCCAGTTCTGGTTTATACCTCCTAAGCTGGCACACTTATGTTGTTTGCTGTATTTAAACAAAAAGAGTTGGCTGTGGCTGCGTACATTATCAAAGAAAGTCATTTTTAAACATCTAAAACTAGTTTTTATAACAAAACTGTATTTTAGACTTGGCAGACTGCTAATACTTCTGATTTGGCTTCTTGTGTTTGCATAGCATATTTTATTTATATAGCACATTTAAAACGCAGCATGGGAGCTGCCCAAAGTGCTGCACAGGCTAAAACAAAACACAACCATTCGAAAGAACTAAAACAGAGGATAAAAATCCCAATCAAAAGCAGATAAAACACGACGAATACGAAGAACACATTAAAACAATGATACAATAAAACACTAAAACGAGTCACTGTCTAAAAGCCAAAGTGTAAAAGTAGGTCTTTAAACGAGATTTAAAAACCGCCAGAGATGGAGCCTGCCGAACTCCAATGGGCAATGAGTTCCATAGCTTCCATAGCAATCATTATTATTGTGTATGGCTGTCCAGTAAGAGCTAATAATATTTAAAACCTCCAGAACAGCTGTAAATGTCTTTTTTTGGCAACAAATTTTCATCCTGACACATTATTATTTAGATAAATGATTTAGAGAAAATATTAGAAATGTAACTGATGCTCATCAATCACTGCATCAAGAACGTTAAACCAGATGAATAACACCTGTAATGATCCTTTCCCCCCACAAGGGTGCAGTGTGTGACTTCTGTGAAGCCTGGGTTTGCCATGGTAGGAAATGCCTGAGCACCCACGCCTGCATGTGTCCCCTGACTGACGCAGACTGCATCGAGTGTGAGCGGGGAGTCTGGGACCACGGTGAGACACGCCCTTCCTCCAACACTAAAGTAAATCTGGCTGTTCCCACTCTAACCTAAAAGTCACCACTGACCGTTTCAAATTCCTGACTAGGAGGTCGGATTTTCCGGTGCTCCTTCTGTCAAAACTTCCTATGTGAGGATGATCAGTTTGAGCACCAGGCCAGTTGCCAAGTCCTTCAGGCAGAAACATTCAAATGTGAGTCAATCAGTTTTACTCCCTTATATGTATTATTGTCATTAGAAGGAAAGTTATCTCTTTTTTTTTTCACAGTGACTAAATCCCCAGAGGGTATTTGTACAGTGAAAATGCAAATCTTATGTATTTTAGGTGTTTCCTGTAATCGGCTGGGACAACATTCCTGTCTGCGCTGCAAGGTGAGCGTGCATCTCTAACTTATTTAATCAAAAACTTCATCTAGGCGATTATTGAGTCGGAGTTTAATTACTGGCAATAAGACGTTTAATGGGAAAACCGCACCCTTAATTAATTTTAACAACGGCCTGCATTCTTTCCACCGATGATTTAGCGTTGATCTTAATCTTTGCATCCTGTTTATGTTTTCAGTTAGCTCCATGTTGGCAGTCGTTGCTGGCACTCAGGAATTTAAATGAAGCTTAAGATCAGAGTCATTCTTGAACCAGCAGCACAGGAAGAACTCCAGTCAGATAAAACAAAACCTGCAGCTTTTGTTCCTCCTTTAAGATAAACCTAAGAGGATTAACGGGTAAAGTAGAAACAAACTTACAAATGTTAACTTCATATAATTTCATATAGATTTTTAAAAACACAAACACACACACACAAGGCTAAAAAGAATAAGACTTTCCTTTTTTTGTAATTTCTCGTGTATTTTTACGTTGACTAATAACATCTACATAATAAATGCTCTAAATCAACTTTATCTAGGTGTCTGACTTTAACACTGAGCAGTGCACAAGGTAAAATGTAACAGTTAAATTCAGAGTTAAAAACTGGTCCAACTTCAGGAATTTTGTGCATCAGCAGATGTTATTCAGGGTTTCCCTTACATAGACGTAGCCATGGCGGCCCGCCACGGCTGAAATCCCACCGCCACGCCTACAAGATCCCAAGTTTTTTTTTTTGCGCTGTTTCCCGAAGAAGCAGCGGGAATACTATGTTGTCGCTTGTGATCACAGCCGGCAGGCAGCAAGGAGCAGGCAGGGCAAGGTGAAGTTACAGCATAAGTTACTGAGTTTAAAATTAGAAAGGTAGCAGTGGATATAATGCTTTTTGGTTTACACGTTTCAATAGCATTAAGATAAACGAGTGTTGACGATCTTGACAGGGTTTCCTCCAGTGCTTATTAGGCCAGGTTCTCCTCCCCCCACCAGGCTAATCATCACTTATTCATGTAAGATTGATTTATTTTTTCATGTCTGACTTTAACCGCATCTAACACTGTATTACGATGTGAGCGCAACAGCGACAACTTAAGATCGATGTGTGAGCAGCCTGAGAGGTCGGGTGTTTTCATCTAAACCCTTAAAACCTCCAGCAGGCTACGCTGCACTATTGACGTGTTAGCGCGCGGCGCTAACAACTTAGCGACGTGACATGTCTCGGAGAAAGCCTAAAAACACGTTGGACGCTTCTTCTGAAGCGGGAAAATAACACCTCTTCTTAAGCAGAGCACGACGTTGCCTTGGCTCGTTCACTGCCGAGCCGGACTGAGCTCGATAACATTGACCCAGCACAGCTACTGGGTCGTTGGAGCTGCCCCGTGACTGCCTGATGGAAATCCAGCGGGTTTCATCAGACTCGTAGTTTCTTGTTTTTGCTGGGGACCCCCTGTATTTTACCGCTTCCTCCTGCAGTCTTCCCCTATTAACATTTAAAATGATTCTGTAAACTCCGTGTATCAATAGAAACAATCTCTGCCTCTGCCAGCTGCAGTAAATGTAGTCTCCAAATAATCAATAAGAGGTGCATTCATCTGTGTATCTCCTTTGATCCGCATTAGTGATATTTTCAGCACCAGAACAGTGAAGCAAAGAAAGATTCCTGAGTTTGTTAGTAATTTTATTTATTAGGTGCATCTAACCTGTTCTATTTTTCTCTGAAATGAAATCAAATCAATGCTTATATGGGTTGTCTCCAATCTAGGGCTGGAAAATTTTACTTTATTTAGAGACTTGTCATAATTACTCTC
>SSNQ01034127.1:158641-206938 GCA_006942095.1 Nothobranchius kuhntae | reverse complement strand
AGGGGTAACACTGTTATTAGTGACATTTTAGCATGACAATTAGATGGAAAACGTTTAGATATCAGCCCATAATCAGCTGACCGTGTCTCCTACATATTTGCATCAAAATACCAATATCGATCAACCTCTAGCTTCTAGTAGGAATGGGTGTCTTGTAAGTTGCACTCAGGGGGGAAAAAAGCTCCGGTGTGCCTATTTCAGGAACTAGAAGTGAGCCAGATCAGAGCTGATCTTCAGACGACAGGATGTGGAGTCTTATTTCCTGATATTGGGACATCTCTCCTCTGACTGGATAGCAACATGACTCTACCACAGACTGTTCGTTTTGCAATGTTGATGTTTTATCTCTACAAATAACACAAACCTGAAGGAGTTCTGCTGTGTTGTGGAGTTGCTAATACTAATAGTTAGCTTCTATTAGCCAAGACGTTCTCTGCTGTTTTCTGGACGCTAAACCAACAACAGCCTTCTGTATTATGAGTCAGGATGGGTGAGTCCATGACTGTTATGTGACAGTGTGACGTAGATCTGTCAGGCTTTTTAAATCCTAGCGTTTCACCGTCTATTTTCAATCAGAAGCTCATTCAGGAGATAGGTGTAGGAGACTATTTTCATGTTCAGCCTGCATGAAACACTCAGAGTGACTGATTATAATCAGAAATAATCATTAAGAAATGTTAAAGTGTTCCACACCTTTAAGGTGGTACTCCACTTCACTCAGAATAGCAGTTAGCTCATTAGTCCAATCAGAACTGATCCTTGTTTCTCCAAACTGAGGCTGCTGAAAGAACTAGTTAAAAAAGCGAAGGTATTAATTTATAACTTTTACATAAAAACCCCAAAAGCTCTGCTCTGCATTCAACAAAACATCAAACTCTGTTAATAACGAGTCAGCTAACAGTTGTAAACATGCCTTTATACATCCACGTAACCTGTAATCTGTCCCTTTCACTAGCTGGCAGGAGTCTCTCCTGAACTCTGAGTGATAAGGAAACTCTCCTCCCACACCTCATTCTGTAGAAGGTTTAACCACACGGTGTCAGAGGGAGGCACATTACGCTAACTTGTTCACACGGACAAATTGACACGGTTTACATAAGTGCTGCTACTGTTGCACAATGTCAGAGACACAAGCTAAGCTTTTCAACCTAAACGGTATTTGTCTGGTTGTTATGGCACCCAACCTAAACAAGCACTGGATGCCCCACTGATCTACCTGCATTTGACAAGACTGATACCGATTCAGGACTTTTGTTTAACGATAACTTGAGAGAATTGAGTAAGTCGTCAAATAAGCCGTGTTGTGCAGCCTGACTGGGGAAAACACTCGGTCGATCTCCAGCTTGATGTTGAACGTGACAGCAGAAGAGACTGTGCCGACAGACTTCCAAGGTGCTGTTCCTCGTTGCCGGGTTACGCAACAACACTGATAACCCTGAAACAGGAAACGGATCACCATCCAGCCTTTAGGACTCAACATTTGTTTGACTACATTCTCATTTAAATAAAAATTAAATAAATGTGTCTGCAGGCTTGCTACTGCGATGACCACGCCAAGAGTAAGGTCTTCAAACAGGAGAAGGGCAAAGCTCCGCCATGTCCCAAGTGTGGCCACGAGACGCAGGAGACCAAAGACCTCAGCATGTCCAGTGAGTTCCACGGAGCTTTTGAAAACTTCCTGTGAAGAAGCTGTTTCCTGCAAGCCAACCTCAACTTCCCTGTTGGAACGTTTTCCGAAAACGAAATACGTTTCATTGTAACCACAATGACCTTTGTTTATTTAGAATGTAATCTGATTACTCTTGAGTGCAAGTGTAGCCAAAGTGCAGTTATTGTTACCAATCTCTGGCTGTCCAAAACAACACTGCTACAAAAGCAGTGAAGCATCACAGACATGACTAATGTTGCACCTGTGTGTTCCCTGCAGCACGCACCCTGAAGTTTGGACGCCAGGCCGGTGGCGATGATGACTACGACGATGACTACGACAGCTATGACGCCTACTGGAAGAATGCGGCAGCTGAAGGAGGAGGCAATCAGAACTATGATGAAGACGAGTATGACGAAGAGGATGAGGATGAAGAGGAAGATGATGAGGACGAGGAGGATGAGGAAGAGGAGGAGGAGGACGAAACGCCTTCCGCGTCCCTGGGTGAGCTGAAGTTGGACGGGGCTTCTGCCTGAACTGAGTCCGTGTGGATGGAAGCCCAGGTCCAGTAGATCTCTCTGCTCCTTGGAGGAATTTCACTCATGAAGCGGCGTTTTCTGGAACATTTACAGTCTGTTCTGTTACCCGTTGATGTCCAGTAGGTTTGAGGAGCATTTTTATACCTTCTCCTTCCAGAGTTAAAAAAATAAAGCAGAAATTTTAACTCAACGATTAAACAAAGTTGTGAATCTAATGAGTTTTGTGTTATTTTACATTCAGTAACTGAACATTTCAAGTCTCAGTCTGGAAGACCTGTGTGTGTGTGTGTGTGTGTGTGTGTGTGTGTACGTGCGCCCGCCCCCATTCTTAGATGAACTCAGGCTACGGGCCATCAGTCCTCCCCTTTGACACAGATTTACAAGGTGGTGCATTACAACCTGTGAAGGAACACCTGTTAGGCACATAGCTAAATGTTACATCACCAGGGTTTATTACCCAGATGTGTCCAGAGAGCAGGGGCAGCTTCTGGGCACCGGATAACTCATTAGTGTATTTGTCTGGCGATGCTGGTCCATGAATGAGTACCAGTCGTGTGTATGAAACTTCTCCTCACATGATCGTTGAATCATTGACTAAGTGCTCTGTAATGAAGTGTTAATTACATTTAATTAAGGACCATAAGACATTAAAAATTCATATAGAGTATGAATTCCATCTTATGGACACTGGGTTATTTAAATCAGAAGATTGGATGTTTTTATTGCAGGAAATTTAGATAACACTTTGTATTAACTGAGAGACAAGAGAAGAGGGAGACCTTCAAACGTTTAAGGAAATTTGTTACTAAATAAATTTAAACAATTTAACAAGACTAACTCTCAGGGGATGGATGTTCTGTTTGAATGAGGCGTGAGATGGTTGGTGTGTGTGAATGAGTGTCATTCAGAACCCTCGTATCTGGAGAAACAAAGTCTGAGTGGGAGATGATGTTTTGCTCCTAACTTATCAGAGTTTGAGACTCGTGGTCATAAACACATGAGACGCCATTTATGTCGCATCCACATACCCTCAGTGAGACCTCCATACAGATCCAGATGCCAGGTCCAAGACCCTCCTCTGGTGCTGGAGCTGATGAAACAGCGTCGACAGTACGACAAACCAGTCTTTGGATAGTCTCCAGGTAAAAGCGACAGGTGGTTCACAGCGTCAAAAAGGGGGCCCTCCTTGGGTCAGCGAGTTCAGCTTTTATTCTGAAAGGTACCGTTGCTTGGTTGGTAACAAACAACAGAATTTTCCCAGCTTGATGGTTCTCAGCTTAAAAAGAGAAGTATAGATGGCCGGTCCGATACTTCACTTAGCATGCGGTGAACTTCATGGGATCTTGAGAACTGAACTTAAGATGGCATTGGGACTGTTTTATTAATCTGGATGTTTTTGATTCTGGACGAATCAAAGCTGGCAGATTTACCAAAGACACCAAAGAGACTCTGCCACGCTTCAGACTAGGAAGGTTCTGATTGGATCAGCAACAGCAATGTGTCATGCGGCTGTTTACCTTAACGTGGGTCAGTGTCTAGTGAACTAGATTAAGTCATATTACTTATTAAAACATATTAATCATAATATTGTGATTTCACAGATCGGTCACATTGTATTATTGACTAACAGTTGTTTTGATTAGCTTTATTGAAAATAGAGTTCTTTGATTTAATAAAAGAAAAGAGTCTCTTCATCTTCTGCCTTCATTGCTGGAAAGTAAACAGTTTAGATGCGAATGCATGACCTTGAGGCTGTTTCATGCACTCTGGCGCTGTGGAAAAGGTTAAATAACCTTGGAGGAACAGCTCCTTCATCACATTACAGCTCCAAAAATCTCCACGTGACGCCACTAATCTCTATCCTTAACGGCGTTATGCAAATAAACTATTACCTATGTACTTGATTAACCCAACTGCGAGTTATGCAGCTCTTCAGAGGTTTATTCATTGCCAGGCACATGGGTGCTGTAATAACAGCTGATAACACATCACTTCCCATCAGAAGCAGCGGTGGAACCACGGTGCCTGATGTAACTTGACAGCACCACTGTTCCAAACTAGTTATGGGAGTTAGCTACTGTAATGACCACTTTAGAGTGGCAACACTTCCTGTGGTACTAAACCAGAAACAAGGATTACTGACAGTCATGCTGATTTAGTTGCTTCATACTTGGTGACAGCTGCTCAGGAGTTCTGAGGCACTCTTTATTATAAGAGCATAATATTAAGTTCGTAATAACAGGAAGATAATGGAAATGTAACCAAAAAATCTGGGCTGTGGGTTATGTATGTGCAACGAGACAAAGGAGGAGTGATCTTCTGAAACGTGAGGAGAGCAGGGTGTGTGTGTGTGTGTGTGTGTGTGTGTGTGTGTGTGTGTGTGTGTGTGTAATTCAGACCTCTTATTCTGCTTGAGTGCTGGATTGGATTGGGATCAATGAGACGCTCTGCTTTATGGTCTGGGGAGAAATGCAATCATGTGAAGTTGGCCTGTTGCCGAGCTGGGTGGAAGAGAACCCGCTGCTGCTGCGCAGAAGATAGACTTCATGACGGCGCTCCAGGTGATCCTTCTCACACTCCCCCGACACCAGCGAGCGGTAAGCGGCTAAATATGGTCTTCTTAACCCGCCGTTTGTTGACAGCCCGGGTTCGGGGCTTTACGGGAGGAGAAAGCGGCGTTTGAACACACTTGCGAAAGTGGGGGAATAAAACGAGCGGAGATGTGTCACCTGGATGGTGCACGCGCCGACCTTTCAGCTACCTGTCGATAACCTCGAGTCATTATGGTTATTCAGGTAAAAACATCAAAATTCCCACTTTCACTTCCCTAGTTTCACTTTCAGCTCTGACTGGTTAAGCCCCGCCCCCTGTTTGTTTTAATGGAGGTAAATAACTGTTTAAGTATTTATTACTGATTATGAACACATGTGCAGGTGTTATATGGAAGAAAAACTCATTTTATGTAGTTTTTTACAGTTTCGGTCAAATGGATGCATTTAATTAGAATAGAATAGAATAGAATAGAATAGAATAGAATAGAATAGAATAGAATAGAGAAGCATTAATTGTCACAATGACATTCCAGATGCATCTCCTGTTGCATCAATATTAATATGATCATCAATTTAAATCAGAATATTGAGGTAATATATGCAATGATTTGTCTGATATTTTTATAATAAAATATTGCACAGGTAAACTGTAGATTGCACTTTTATAGAAGGATCCCCTCAAAGCACTGCACAGAAAGCAACAAGTCCCAGTTGTTACCATACCAGGTTTATTTATAAAGCACATTTAAAAACAGCATGACAGCTGACCAAAGTGCTGTACAGTAGTAAAAAATAAGGAAACCCCGAAATAACAAACAAAATAAAAACCAGATAAAGGGTAAAAGGGATAATAAATTAAAAGAATTAAAAGATAAAAAAAACACACTACAGTAAAAACAAGGTCACGACTAAACATATAAAAGTATACTAAGAAGTTGGCACATATCAGCAGGGAAGACATCACAGGCTAAAACAATAGCCTGATCATTGATCAAAAGCTAAATGATAAAAATAGACCTTCAGCATCGACTGGAACCGCCACAGTTGCGGGGCCTGTCGAACACTGACGGAAACAGCCTTCCAAAGTTTGGGAGCAGTTCTGACTGAGTTAATTATTTTCAGTTGAATTAAAGTTAGACAAACTTGCTTATTTGGTTTCATTATATATATATATATATATATATATATATATATATATATATATATATATATATATATATATATATATATATATATATATATATATATATATATATATATATATATATATATATATATATATACATACATATATTTGAACACATATACAGAAAGCAATGATAGACTAGATCACACAAAATATTAAGTAACAGAAAAATAAAAAAGATGACAACACTAATCATCATCATCATCATCATCAGTTACATCCAATAACTAATCATGTGTATGAATTAGTTTTTTTTTTACTTCTTCTTGTCCTAACTAGGGCTGGGCAATAAATCAAAAAAGTATCATTATCAAAATTTCTGACTCTTATCGAGATCATTTTTCCCGTGTCAATAAATTAGATAATAAAAAAAAAAATGAAAAGATGTGTGTAGGTTGGCAATGTTCATGTCCCTTTAAGAAGCTGTACCACCTTGAGTCACCTAAAAATGTGGGTGTTTCTCAGTGCCAAGGCGCCTGGCCTTGCGAGGCGATGTCTTGCGAGGCCAGGCGGCTTGCTTACGAGGACATTGTCCTTCCTTGGTAAAAGAAAACAGTTAAATGGAACAGACTTGCATCACATGACTGCGGCTTCCACAACAGTCACGTAACGTCACGAGACACGGGAGATAACTTTATATTTTACACGTATTGGTGTCAATTAGTGGTGTGCATCTCTACCTGCCTCACGATTCGATCCGATTCCGATTATCTGCCTAACGATTCGATTTGAGTCTGAAATGCATCACGATTCTTCACACAAAATTTTTCATTACTTAATAAAAGCAGTAAAATAGTTTTCAATTTCTTTTTGATTTCGAAATCCCTGAAAAACAGAACATTCATCTATTCACTATAGTGAGCAATAATGTTTAAAGTGTGCTGCCTATAATTACTTAAATAATATAATGTTTTCGGTAGAGCAGCTTTAAGATAGAATATTACTGAACTTAAACATAGTAAACAAATACTGTGTTAAGTGATTCTTTCACATCCAGGATCCCAAAACAGAAATTAGCCCAGATATCCGATTTACATGTAACGGGTACATCTTTGATTACTGGTAATGTTGGCCCTGTACCCCTGTCCAATTGCTTCTAGGACAACGCAGTGCGCATGTCATTGCAACTCTGACCCCAGAAGTAATACCTCAAAATTTTATTGTCCTCGCATAGACATAGACCAGGGGTCGGCAACCTGTTCCCATCAAAGAGCCATTATTACCCGTTTCCCACAGTAAAGAAAACACCACAGCAGCCGTGGCGTTGTGGGCGGGGCCTACCCTCAGACAGCAGCCGGTACCGGTCGGTCGCTCGTGTACGTCAAAGTTATCTTTCATAAGAAGATAATCAATAAAACGATTTATATAAAGTGGATCCAGAAGTTGTAGCCCGTCTCTGCTACAGTATTTTGGTATTTTTCACCCTGTTGGTGGTTTTACTGAGCAGGTGCCACTTTTGTCATACGTTTCTTTTAAAACATGTTTAGACTGTTCAGAATACAAATCCAGGCTCTGTCACATTTGATTGTTGTAATTAAACTTTGTAGGTGGGGAAGGTCAGAAAAGGATCCGATCATTTTGTTTTTCCCTCATTTACAGTGACGGAGATAACGGTGCAGTGCGCCTGGCTCTGGTGTTCAAGTTAAATTTAACTATTTTCACAAGAAAACAAAACATTTAAAAGCAGGGCTTGTGTTGTGTTGACCGGATAGTTCCCGTTTTTGACTATTTATTTTGACGGAGAAAGAACAGAAAGAATTCTCGCTGTCAGCGCGTACGTACGGCGCACAGTGAGCTGAAGAAGTGGAGAGGGGCTTGGAGCACGTCGCGGAAGATTCCTCCGACTGAAGCGAGACTTGTCACTTAGAAAATGTTCCCTGATTATGAAACTTTGGCTGAATAGCACTTGTTCCTGTCTCCAATGTGGCGACACATCCAGGAGCTGAGGAGAATCCCAGAATCTCACATCCTCGTCAGCTCAGAACACGCATATAATTACGCACAAGCGTGACGTGTCAACCCGGTCTCACAGTAAGACCGGGTTGGAACTGTTCAGGTTTACGCAGACAATCTTTACATTTAGAATTGGCATACAGATGTAAAATTTATGCAGTAAAATATAAAGCATTTTATTTAAATATCCATTCATTATTTTACAAGCACAGAGAGCTGGAAGAGCCGCATGCGGCTCCAGAGCCGCGGTTGCGACCCCCGACATAGACATAGGGAGAGAATCTCATTATGTCACGTTGCTGCATCGATGCGGAATCATGCAAGGCTGAATCGCGATGCATCTTAGAATCGATCATTTTTCCCACCTCTAGTGTCAATATAAATTTATAACAAGACTTTTGCTTTCTAAATTGTGCATATATTTGTTAAATTATATAAGTGATTTGCTATCCGCTACCCACCAAAGCTGCAACTACTAAGCAACTAACCAACCATAGATAACTTCTTTGGATCTAAAAAAAAACATTTTAAATTAGGGTTAGGGTTAGGACTGCCACCTTACCGTGGTGGAGGGGTTTGTGTGTCTCAATGATCCTAGGAGCTAAGTTGTCTGAGGCTTTCTGCCTCTGGTAGGGTCACCCATGGCAAACAGGTCCTAGGTGAGGGATCAGACAAGGAAACCGTGTTCCCTCGCCCGGACATGAGTCACCGGGGCCTCCCTCTGGAGCCAGGCCTGGAGGTGGGGCACGTTGGCGAGTGCCTGGTGTCCGGGCTTTCACCCATGGAGCCCGGCCGGGCAAAGCCCGAGGAGGAAACGTTGGTCCCCCTTCCCATGGGCTCACCACTCGTGGGAGGGGCCAAAGGGGTCGGGTGCAGTGTGTCACGGGTGGTAGTGGAGGGCGGGGACCTTGGCTGTCTGATCCTCGGCTACAGAAGCTTGCTCTTGGCACATGGAATGTCACCTCTCTGGTGGGATGGAGCCTGAGTTGGTGTGTGAGGTTGAGAGGTTCCGACTAGATATAGTCGGACTCACCTCAACGCATGGCTCTGGCTCTGGAACCAATTTCCTTGAGAGGGGTTGGACTTTCTACCACTCTGGTGTTGCTCCCACTGAGATGCGCCGAGCAGGGGTGGGCATACTAGTTGCCCTCCATCTTGGTGCCTGTATGTTGGGGTTTACCCCAGTGAATGAGAGGGTAGCCTCCCTCCACCTACGTGTGGGGGGATGGGTTCTGACTGTGGTCTGTGCTTATGCCCCAAACTACAGTTCAGACTACCCACCATTTTTGGAGACCTTCCGGTGACTCCCTCGTTCTGCTGGGGGACTTTAATGCTCACGTGGGCAATGACAGTGAGACCTGGAGAGGTGTGGTTGGGAGGAACGGCCCCCCTGATCTGAATTCGAGTGGTGTTTTGTTATTGGACTTCTGTGGCAGTCATGGATTGTCCATAATGAACACCATGTTAAGACATAAAGGTGTCCATACGTGCTCTTGGCTCCAGGATACCTTAGGCCGCAGCTCGATGATGTTGTTTCATCTGACCTGCGGCCGCATGTCTTGGACACTCGGGTGAAGAGAGGGGCGGAGCTGTAAACTGACCACTACCTGGTGGTGAGTCGGCTCAGATGGCGGGGGAGGATGCCGGTCAGACCAGGCAGGCCCAAACGTATCGCAAGGGTCTGCTGGGAACGTCTGGCAGAGTCTTCTGTCAGAAGGAGCTTCATTTCCCACCTCCGACTGAACTTCCAAAATGTTCCAGGGGAGGCGGGGGACATTGAGTCTGAATAGACCCTGTTCCGTGCCTCCATTGTTGAGGCGGTTGACTGGAGCTGTGGTCGCAGAATCGTCAATGCCTGTTGTGGTGGCAACCCCCAAACCCGCTGGTGGACACCGGCGGTTAGGGATGCTGTCAAGCTGAAGAAAGAGTCCTATCAGGTCTTTTTGGCCTGTGGGACTCCAGAGGCAGCTGACGGGTACCGGCAGTCCAAGCAAAACGCGGCTCGGGTGGTCGCCAAGGCAAAAGCCCGGGCATGGGAGGAGTTCAGTGAGACCATGGAGCAAGACTTCCGTACGGCTTCGTGGAGATTCTGGTCCACCATCCGGCACCTCGGGGGGTGGGGGGGAAGCAGTGCGATACCAACACTATCTATAGTGGGGACGGTGTGCTGCTGACCTCTACTCATTACGTTGTGGATCGGTGGGCAGAATACTTCGAAGACCTCCTCAATCCTACCGACATGTCTTCCAGTGAGGAAGCAGAGTCTGGGGACTTCCATTCATCTTGAACATAGCATACTTTTTATTGCGATAGAAGCCACGCTCATTAAGTTGTTTTAATAAGCTACTCCTTAAGGTGGCTGTTCTCCACAGTTCTTGTGCGGTTTCTGGTGAGCTGATCTCCAGCTCTAACGGAGAGGAGATCCAGGAGCGAAACTTACGGCCCGTGCTTACTTTTATTTTGAATATAGTTGCCAACTGCAGCTCGGCATTAACTGTTCACGTCAACATGACATCTCTCTCTGTTGCGCCAAGGAGCTATCGCCATTTATTAGACAGGCAGTTCCTGCACCAAGTGAAGCAGAGCGAATACTGCGAAANTTGCGCCTCGCTATGCCGGCATGACGCGTTCATAAGACACACCATACACTGATTTGCCAGCACAGTGTTTCTTGTAAAAAGTGCTAGACAGAAAGAGATGGCTTCAGTCAGAAGCATTGTTTCCTTCTCAGTATCTTCCATGATATTGAATTGCATGGGCGGAAAGCCTCGACTGGCTGATTGTACCTTCCAATCGGAGGTCCCACCTAATGGTAGATGTCAATATGAGCTGGCAAATCAGTCGGCAGTGGGTGTGTTGGACCAGTTCAGCCCAAAGCAGACTGCCTTTTGAAGAGGGCTGAAAAAATGACCGGTTGTCAGCAAGAAAATTCCAGGCTACCCAGATGTGAACACTCTTTATAAGGGATGTGGGAAAATATTGATATGACAATATATCATGATACATTGTATCATCTCCCCTGTTTCGTGATACGTATTGTATCACCAAAATTTCACCAATACACATCCCTACTCTTTACCCAGTCCAGGCAGAGTAGAGCCAGTGCTAGTGTAGAAGCCCTAAATGCACCTCCCTCAGCTAAACGTCTGTCTGAGATACTTTCACAAATAATTATAAATGTTTTAATAGCAAATATACGATTTATTAAAATAAATATTAATGTAAGATCAATGGAGACTCATTTACCCAAACTGTAGCCAACCTCACTTATCACTTATCCTGCTTCTGTTGGTCAATGTGAGTAAAGCTGTAGGATCTTTATGGGTTAAAGAAGAATACAGTGATACCTAGGGATGGGTACCGAATTCGGTACTTTTTAAGGTACCGACCGAATTCCATAGTACCGACCGAGCACCGATTCACGTCATTTCAAACGGTGCCTCGTTTCGGTACCCGTCCATCATAACGAGAACTTGCCAAGACAGCTGCACATGCGCAAGAGCGTTATGTCGTCGCTCGCTGCGAACCAGTTGTAAACAGAGCTAGCCTAGTGAACTAGACCAAATTCTTGCTATTTAGTCTGGCTTGCCAGGCTAAAACAGAGCAGCATGGTAGAAAGAACGCACGCTAAAGCTTGGGTCCACTTCACTAAATGTAATGGGTAACTGGGTGATGAAACCAGCGACAACGATCTAAGTGAGACATCCTCATCTTAATCTGCTCCGGTAGGTAAATATAATTAGCTTGATATGTTAGCTTCCGTGTCGCTAACGGTGCGTTCGCTTTCTCCTCGGAACTCCGAATTCCTGACTAGAAGAACGCGCTCTAAAGTTTGGCTTTACTTTACTAAATGCGACGGGTGATTGGGTGAAGACGAAACCAGTGACGATCTAAGTGTGAGGCATCATCGTTTTAATCTGCTCCAGCAGCTAAATAAACTGTTTAAGATAACGTTAGCTTGGTATGTTAGCTTCCATTGCCACCATTGTTATCAGCTAGTGGTGCGTTCGCTTTCTCCTCGGAAATTCTAACTTCCCAGTAGGAAAAATCAAATGAAAAAAGATGGCAAAAGGAATGAAGATACACAGTAAATTTAGTTCACAGTAAAGATGTTTGCTTCAATTTAATTATCAGCTTATAAAACTACAAGGACGATGTTAAAATACAAACAGTTGAATGTTATTTATCGTGATATTTATCAAATAATGTTATATATTGAGAAAAATGTATATTTAATTATAAAAGAGATTTAAAATATTAAACACTCAAAAGTATCGAAAATTGGTACCGTTAAGTACCGGTATCGATTCGTAGGTACCGGGAATTAGTACCGGATCGATTCAAATGTCAAAGGTACCCATCCCTAGTGATACCACATGGTTTATTTAATTTCCCTCACATTTAACAATAAACATACTAAATGCTTACTTTTTTATTTATCCGTTTTTGTGAAGCGCCTCGTGCTTTTTATCTTGTGAGGCGCTATATAAAAGATAGTTTTCTTTTCTTTTCAATACTCTGAAGTTTTAAAGTTGGTAAAACTATACAACAATATGTGAATAAACAAATACAGTTAAAGCTTTAGGTGGTTAAGGCAAACGGAGAGTTAGTGTTTGTTACAGCTTTCATATCACACCTGCACTTCAAGTTTTTCATAACAATGTTTGACACTGGTGTTTTTATTTTACCTCATAACTTGTTTCAGCAGCCAGCCCCAGCTCAGCAAAAGGACTATTTCTCTGTATATTTGTCCTTTTCATAGGAAAGTTGGAAAAGCTTCCTAGCTGGCAACCAAAACAAGAAACACGGTTTCTGTTGATTCCACAGGTAGCAGATTAAAGAATTATTAGTGACATTGTTGCACAAAGATGTGAGAAGACTCTTCGGAAAGCTCGGCTCATGGAGTCAAATCTGCAGCTGAATTCAGTTTCATCACACTCTGCCGTTCTCATTAGAATAACTTTTATTAAGGCATTGCTTTAAAAAAAGTCTATTTGAAGCCATATTTAAACCCTTACTTTCATTTTATGTTCTTNACTTCTGTGGCAGTCATGGATTGTCCATAATGAACACCATGTTAAGACATAAAGGTGTCCATACGTGCTCTTGGCTCCAGGATACCTTAGGCCGCAGCTCGATGATGTTGTTTCATCTGACCTGCGGCCGCATGTCTTGGACACTCGGGTGAAGAGAGGGGCGGAGCTGTAAACTGACCACTACCTGGTGGTGAGTTGGCTCAGATGGCGGGGGAGGATGCCGGTCAGACCAGGCAGGCCCAAACGTATCGCAAGGGTCTGCTGGGAACGTCTGGCAGAGTCTCCTGTCAGAAGGAGCTTCATTTCCCACCTCCGACTGAACTTCCAAAATGTTCCGGGGGAGGCGGGGGACATTGAGTCTGAATAGACCCTGTTCCGTGCCTCCATTGTTGAGGCGGTTGACTGGAGCTGTGGTCGCAGAATCGTCAATGCCTGTTGTGGTGGCAACCCCCAAACCCGCTGGTGGACACCGGCGGTTAGGGATGCTGTCAAGCTGAAGAAAGAGTCCTATCAGGTCTTTTTGGCCTGTGGGACTCCAGAGGCAGCTGACGGGTACCGGCAGTCCAAGCGAAACGCGGCTCGGGTGGTCGCCAAGGCAAAAGCCCGGGCATGGGAGGAGTTCAGTGAGACCATGGAGCAAGACTTCCGTACGGCTTCGTGGAGATTCTGGTCCACCATCCGGCACCTCGGGGGGTGGGGGAGAAGCAGTGCGATACCAACACTATCTATAGTGGGGACGGTGTGCTGCTGACCTCTACTCAGTACGTTGTGGATCGGTGGGCAGAATACTTCGAAGACCTCCTCAATCCTACCGACATGTCTTCCAGTGAGGAAGCAGAGTCTGGGGACTTCCATTCATCTTGAACATAGCATACTTTTTATTGCGATAGAAGCCACGCTCATTAAGTTGTTTTAATAAGCTACTCCTTAAGGTGGCTGTTCTCCACAGTTCTTGTGCGGTTTCTGGTGAGCTGATCTCCAGCTCTAACGGAGAGGAGATCCAGGAGCGAAACTTACGGCCCGTGCTTACTTTTATTTTGAATATAGTTGCCAACTGCAGCTCGGCATTAACTGTTCACGTCAACATGACATCTCTCTCTGTTGCGCCAAGGAGCTATCGCCATTTATTAGACAGGCAGTTCCTGCACCAAGTGAAGCAGAGCGAATACTGCGAAATTTGCGCCTCGCTATGCCGGCATGACGCGTTCATAAGACACACCATACACTGATTTGCCAGCACAGTGTTTCTTGTAAAAAGTGCTAGACAGAAAGAGATGGCTTCAGTCAGAAGCATTGTTTCCTTCTCAGTATCTTCCATGATATTGAATTGCATGGGCGGAAAGCCTCGACTGGCTGATTGTACCTTCCAATCGGAGGTCCCACCTAATGGTAGATGTCAATATGAGCTGGCAAATCAGTCGGCAGTGGGTGTGTTGGACCAGTTCAGCCCAAAGCAGACTGCCTTTTGAAGAGGGCTGAAAAAATGACCGGTTGTCAGCAAGAAAATTCCAGGCTACCCAGATGTGAACACTCTTTATAAGGGATGTGGGAAAATATTGATATGACAATATATCATGATACATTGTATCATCTCCCCTGTATCGTGATACGTATTGTATCACCAAAATTTCACCAATACACATCCCTACTCTTTACCCAGTCCAGGCGGAGTAGAGCCAGTGCTAGTGTAGAAGCCCTAAATGCACCTCCCTCAGCTAAACGTCTGTCTGAGATACTTTCACAAATAATTATAAATGTTTTAATAGCAAATATACGATTTATTAAAATAAATATTAATGTAAGATCAATGGAGACTCATTTACCCAAACTGTAGCCAACCTCACTTATCACTTATCCTGCTTCTGTTGGTCAATGTGAGTAAAGCTGTAGGATCTTTATGGGTTAAAGAAGAATACAGTGATACCACATGGTTTATTTAATTTCCCTCACATTTAACAATAAACATACTAAATGCTTACTTTTTTATTTATTCGTTTTTATGAAGCGCCTCGTGCTTTTTATCTTCTGAGGCGCTATATAAAAGATAGTTTTCTTTTCTTTTCAATACTCTGAAGTTTTAAAGTTGGTAAAACTATACAACAATATGTGAATAAACAAATACAGTTAAAGCTTTAGGTGGTTAAGGCAAACGGAGAGTTAGTGTTTGTTAGAGCTTTCATATCACACCTGCACTTCAAGTTTTTCATAACAATGTTTGACACTGGTGTTTTTAATTTACCTCATAACTTGTTTCAGCAGCCAGCCCCAGCTCAGCAAAAGGACTATTTCTCTGTATATTTGTCCTTTTCATAGGAAAGTTGGAAAAGCTTCCTAGCTGGCAACCAAAACAAGAAACACGGTTTCTGTTGATTCCACAGGTAGCAGATTAAAGAATTATTAGTGACATTGTTGCACAAAGATGTGAGAAGACTCTTCGGAAAGCTCGGCTCATGGAGCCAAATCCGCAGCTGAATTCAGTTTCATCACACTCTGCCGTTCTCATTAGAATAACTTTTATTAAGGCATTGCTTTAAAAAAAAGTCTATTTGAAGCCATATTTAAACCCTTACTTTCATTTTATGTTCTTTTTCAGCAGAAAAATAAATAGGTAAATAAAAATTAATGCCTTTTATGAGTGTTTTCACAGTGAGATCTGCTGTTTTTCATGAATGGTGATAAACTATGCCTAGGCACTGATTAGACAATATCTCTGCATGGGCTTGAGAGTCAAAGGTTCTTGTAAATAGGGAACAAAGGTTCACACGATGAGTTTAATAGCAGACTTTCTACATTTTCTTATATTATTTGCATTTATTGTTACCATGTTGTCTTTGGATTTGAGCTGCTTCTTTTCTTCTTGACTTCAACAAAATCTTGTAGTTTTATCTTCCATTGTCTTACTTGTGGAAATTGTTTTCCTCTTCTTACCTTATCAGGAATGTGGCTGGCTCCCCGTGAAATTCCTAAAAGTATTTAAGGTTCTCTTATGTACCTTCAAGGCCATTCTCAGCCTTGCACCTCCTTACCTTTCTGATCTTTTAGGCACTACCTCTTCTACAGTGTACATTTTAAGACATCCTCAATGCTCGCATATCAGACCGAAGACAAAAAGTTTTCATTCAAAAGCTAATCGGACTTCTGGTTAAATGGCATCGGAATAAAAGGTTTCAGGAGAAACTCTGGCTTCCTTAAAAACTCCATGAGTGGAAACGGCTTCTGGAAAATTGCTGTCAGATATAATGCTGTCAGATAGAACTGACTGAGAGAGAGAATCATCCTGCAGTGGCGCTGTTGTCAGTAGTAATTATTATTTTTTGTTTATTTAAATTGTTGAATTTGTTACAAAAAGATCCCAATAGTCTGTGGAAAAGTACTGCACACCCAAGAGCAGAGGAAAAGAGAAGCACTGTCAGCAAGGCGCTCTGAAAAATACCCATAAAATAATGCGTAGCTTACCTGTGTCTGGTTTTGATTAACTCCATATTTCCTCACCAGAGCCGAGCGGCCCATGGTCTGTCATATTATTAAAAACAAAAAATATATAATTGTATAAGTTAACAAAATTAACCCGTTAGCTAAAGTACTAGACCAGAGGTATTCAATTCCGGACCTGGAGGACCGGTATCCAGCACGTTTTAGCTTTAACTGATTTCAATCAGCAGGTGATTATCAGGCTTCTGCAGACCGGAAGATGAGTGTGCTGCCATTTGGCAGCACCTGAGTCTTTCAAATCGCTAAAGAAAAACGTTTGCGGTGCATGTTGGCACAATAACATGATGATTGCTATGCTAACATTTCCTTGTGTTATTATTTTTTTGTTTGTTTTAGAAAAGCGTCCAGTTTCAGCTGACCTGTAATCTGTGCCGAGGCAGCCACAAAACTCAGGTGTGGCTTTGTTTCTTAATTCTGAGGTAGGCATACAGCAAGTGACTTGTTAAAAATGAATATTAGTAATCATACTAAATAATAATTTCTGAGGCATAAATACACTAACTACTGAAACAAAACCAACATACTAACATAAGGACTACTATTTAAAGTTTTACTGGTTTATATTTTAGAAATTCATCATGAGGTTTAATAGGTCTAGTTTACAGTCATTACAACTTTGAGGGGGATGCATTTTTTCTGTAACTCTTCCATTTAGGTGTAAATAAATACTTGAAATAATGAATAATTAAATTTGCATGAGCTGCCAGAGCTAGTGCTAACGGCGAGGTTCTGATGAAGCGTTGCTAGACTGTTAATTTTGCGTCGGCCAATGACGGTCTCGATTCTAGGCTAAGCTATTGTAGCATGGCTGGTTATTACTTCTTTATTTACATGCCCAAAAAAACATAAAGGATGGTATATTTGGCAAAATAGCATCATATTTTTCATATTTGAATTGTTTGTAACTGGTTCCAATTGCTTAATCAGAACGTACCTATTTCTCCAAATTAGAGTTGAGCAGGATGAGACATTACCTGTTATACACCTTCTTCAGAAGCTCACCTCTGGAGATCTCAGAAGACTTTAGAAGTTGACTTGATAACCCCCCCCTCATGACAGAGCTCCAAAACACGTCCAAGTCATCCTTTTCTTAGCTGCTGTGTAATTATAATCTCTGTTGTCTTAAAGCTTCTTGAGCACGTGCCATAGTGCCCCCTCCGTGTCAGAAATAAAAGATCTACGGACCAGTTTGAGCAACCTGAAGCTTTACATTGAGGTGAGAGAAGGTGTCTTACACCTTTCTTTGGAACCGTTTTAGATGAACTGACAACATAGATTTATAATTTTTTTATTGTGCAAAATTCCAGTTGTCAGTAATCCATCTTAGACTGAGGGACCATCTAAAGGCTCAGGAACCCTTTGCAGGTGTTTAGAATTCATTAGCTGATTGGAGGGTGACACTTTGAGTCTAGAATATTGCACCTTTTCACAATATTCTGATTGTCTGAGATTTTTAATTTGGGGTTTTCATAAGCTGTAAGTCATAATCACCGTAGTTATAACAAATAAAAGCTTGAAATATCTTTGTTTGTATGTAACGAGTCTATCTCTTGAATTAGGTTCAACTTTTAAGATGAATTACTGACATGAATGAAATTTTGCACCATAGTTTCTGTTTTTAACAGATTCACCTGTCGCCCACTGTCTCTCTGCAAACATAATGCTCTGTGATTGGCTCAACCTAAACTTAGCTGAGCCATGGATAGACCTGTTGCAGCAGCATTTGTAAAATACTGCAATAAAGTGTGCAATGATGGGAAATATTATTAAAATGAATCTTTAATGATTTCATTTGTTCTGGCAGAGCTGTTGCTCACTTTGCAAAGTGATGAGCTGCAGCTAGCAGTCCATTTACATCAAAATGCACAATCTAGATTTTCTTTTAGCAGTAACTACTAAAATAAGTACAGTAGAAATCAAAAATCGTGTCACATTCACCTGATTTACTAATGTAAACACAGTCCTGTAAACAACAGGTGAATACTAACTCCGTGCAGTCCTGTGCAAATACAATTATAATTGAAAATACTAGTGTATACTTTATTATCTCAGACGATGGAGTCTTTTAACGATTAGAGATTTCTTAATTGATTATTAAACTATGGTCAGTCTGCCTGTTGTTTTGCTCTGTTTTATTTGGACGTAGTGGAATAGAAGAGTTAGTAGCAGGAGTTGTCTGAATTTATGTTGATAATTTGCATTACCAGTAGTTTTATTTATTTCTTTTCCTTTTTTGAAACTATTGTTCTGCTTACTGATATTTTGTTTGTACTAGTTTTGAGTGTGCTAATCACAGTGGGCGTACAGTCTTCATTTGATTTCATAACAATGTTCAACATTTAAACTCTTTGTTTTGTGTCTTTTAGAGGTCTACTGCCATACTGTACACCCCAACAGTTCAACTTCAAGTAAGTTGTAATATAATGCATCTTTAATTCATTTAAATGAGACAAATACATGGATAGTGGAAATGGCGTTGCGTCGGTATCGATTCGTTCACTGATTTTTATAGTAAAGGTAATCAGTTAGTCTCACAAACACAACCTACCCAAGGAAAGGTCACCAACGAAAATTCAAACTAGAGCTTTAAAAACATAAAAAAACCAATAAACCATGCTATCTTCTTTCATTTCTAATTTTAGAATGACTGTTTTCTATAGATGCATCTGCTTCATAATGCTGCAAAATGAAAAAGCTGAAGTTACAGCAAAACAGAAGTAAGCAGAAATAGGCTAATTATGTCACATTGTTTATTAATATGTTAACTAGCTGTAATTACTAATAGACAGACTAAGGAATCTTTGAAATAGCTATGGCCTAACAACCAGATATTTCCTCTAATTAGAAAAACTGTCATATAATACAATTATATACAATTATCCTGATATTTAGTGCAACAATACAAACACAAGCATTTGTTGTTATTAAAATGCTTTAATCAAGAAATTTAATAGAAAAAAACTGTTTGATCATTATTTTAGTTTAGTTATGCTGAGATGCTTTTCAGTAAAAGTCAAGCTGATAACAATAGACCAATTGATTATCGTACCTTTTGCTTCCATTTTCTTTTTCATTTTCTATGAAAACTGGTTTGACGAAGGTTAAGCAGACACACGTTCCTGTGTGTTTACCTTTAATCTCTCAATCTAAGTTGTCACAATACTGAATCTGAGTGAGAAGGGAACCAACTTCATCATAATGGTTTCCTGAACTGGTTTTTGAAGTTATCAAAAGTTTTAATCTTGTATGTAGAAGCCCTTTAGATGAAACAAATAAGATAACAGAGTGAGAAAATACAACTATTAGAACATTGGAAAGAATGAAATAAAGCTGAATCCAAGATGATCTCAACCGGGGCGTGGCTGTGGTTAGGTGATTGGGTGGGCCTGGGACCCAATCAAATGGCTTACTTAAATTAAAATGTTCTTTCAGGCCTTCATGCATGCAATTAAGTGAAACAGAACAAATTTTAAATTAACAATATTTCTGATACTTCAAAGGTCATGCTAGACATGTTTTAGTCCCTCATTAAAAAAAAAACCTGTCCTAATTGGCTTTTTCTCCCGTCACTTTTACTTTTGAAATAATAATTAATAAACATTCAATACCAATACATTTTCATTTAAT
The DNA here is from genome assembly GCA_006942095.1 of Nothobranchius kuhntae. Taxonomy (NCBI): domain Eukaryota; kingdom Metazoa; phylum Chordata; class Actinopteri; order Cyprinodontiformes; family Nothobranchiidae; genus Nothobranchius; species Nothobranchius kuhntae. Next base: position 186,905 of record SSNQ01034127.1, on the reverse strand, counting down.
CCCTCCATTTTCTGAACCCGCTTGTCCACGTGGGGTCGCGGGGGGCTGGTGTCTATCTCCAGCGGTCAATGGGCAATCGGGCGAGGTACACCATGGACAGAGCGCCAGTCCATCACAGGGCAACACAGAGACCCACATTTAGACCAACCAATCAACCTAACAGTCATGTTTTTGGACTGCAGAGAACCCGGAGAGAACCCACGCATGCACAGGGAGAACATGCAAACTCCATGCAGAAAGATCCCAGTTTGGGAAGCGAACCCAGGACCTTCTTGCTGCAAGGCAACAGCTCTAACCATTACGCCACTGTGCAGCCCCATTTTCATTTAATTTCATTTTAAATTACTATTTAGAGTGCCCCGGTGACATATAGACAATTTAAGAATACCACTTCAAGTAGGAACATTTAAAACTGTGGCCAGAACACACCTTCTCTTGCACCGTCCTGCTCCGGCGTAAACCTGAACTGGTCAGCTGCTTGTACATAATCAAATGTCTAGGGGGGTTGTCGAAAAGGCTATAGTCGTGAGGTTCTGGACTTTTGTTTTTGACTCATGGCTTGCTGTTGTTTTAATGTTGTTCTGGCTGAATCTGTGCTCTACCGCCACAGACTGGCATAAAAAGCGCTCCTGTAAACTACAGTGAGGTGGGGTGAGGTTCACTGGGGAGACTGGAGCGGACTTTCGAATATATGATCCCAAATAGAAGCTTAGATTTGAATTTAGACCTTGAATGAGAAGTTTTCTTAATTATGGTTTAATCACAGAAGAGGCAGCGCAGCATGCACTCTACCCGAATCAGTTATGAGAGCGGAGGCTGCTCTTGTTGCCGTGTCTCGGGACTACTTCAGCCAAAGTTTTAAAATCGCTTACTCCCGCATGCGCTCTTGTGCACCCGTGGGTCGTGTTCCGCTGGAGCGCGTCTGTGACCTTTGAACCCCAGCTCTTCAGCGCTCTGTCAAAGGCGAAATGGTGTTCCAGTGTGAGATGATGCTCAGATGCTCTGCTGGGAATCTTTTCTTGATTGATGTTATCACCGCTGCCGCAAAGTTCTCTGTGTAATTTTTGAAATGCCCTAGATGGGGTGTTAATTGCCATAACCACAATCTTACTTTTTAAATTTAAGCAACTACGTTTAGTGAGATAATTTAGTCAAGATTTAATTTCTCACGGTACAGGATGTGTTGTGAGTGCTTCTGAATGATCTACAATGATATTACATCAAAAATAAGGGACATGGTTGTCTTCCAGGACAAGTGTAAGAACATGATACTCAGATGTTACATGTTGGAGTTAATGGTGATACTTTATGAAGAAGAAATTCCAGATTCTGAAGGACAATTCATCTATCATTTCAATCAGTCACTGAGCCCTGAGGTAAGACGTCCTCTTAAAATAAAAATAAAAATTATATATATGTATATATATATATATATATGTATATATATATGAATAAGTAAAATCTTTGCATCTTTTGTGCATTTCAGATTGGCTGCCCACCATGTGAAACATACAATCCCCAAAATAGTGACACATTCTTTAAAAGCCTAAAGAATGTTTTGGAAAAGCTATTAGTTGAGTATGAACACTAAAACGGTGTGAATACTGTAGGACACACATGTGTATTTGTGTATATACAGTATGTAAATAAAATGTATGTTTATAGTTTTCACATATTGTACTGTAACCATAAAACCTGCGGACAAGCTATGTAATGTTAAATGCTTTTTGTATACCAAGAATTAATATATTTAGTTTTAACCTCCTGAATTTATCAGCCTATTCTGTTGTACAGCTGTTATATTGTATGCACATATTGTGTAATCTTAAGGACATTGTTAAATGCTGCAGAGTATAAAGCTTTTGTACAAGTTTGCTGCTATTGATCTCCCTCTTGTGTATTTGCACAGTTTCAGTTAACAATATCCTTTAAATTTCACTTGGAGTTTTTTCTAAGCATTGTTTTTAAGTCAGGGTGAGAGTTCTGAGTCCTATCTAGAATGTCCTTCCAGTGGGATGTACCTGGAAAACCTCCAGAGGCTATCAGGATGCATCTGAATCAGGACTGAACTATCTCTACTGACTCATCTTGGTGAGGAGGAGCAGCGACTACAGCTCATCCCATCTCTTGGGGCAAAGTCTCACCCACAGAGGGGGGATTCAAAGAATCTGAAGAAAAAAGTCCACAGGAAGCAGGTTGTCTTGCCATGAACAGGGATACTGGGTCACTCCCTGGAGCCAGGTTTGTAGGGAGGAACTCACCTTTGCATACCTGGTGGTTGAGCCTATTGACATTTACAATAACTAGAAACAAGAACAAAACATGGAAGCTGAAGCCAAAACAAATGAGCAAATGTAAATTGTACCCCCAGTAAAAAAAGAAAAAATCATTCTGAAAGCAACCAGATATATTTTTTACACATGCAAGTGAACCAAAATATCCTTTTAAACAACTCAGAACTAAAAGAGTAACAAAATATTGATTTACATCAGTACATCGATCTGCATTGATACATCAGTCTGCATCGATACATCAATACATCAGTCTGCATCGATACATCAATACATCGATCTGCATCGATACATCAATACATCAGTCTGTATCGATACATCAATACATCAGTCTGCATCGATACATCAATACATCGATCTGCATCGATACATCAATACATCAGTCTGCATTGATACATCAATCTGCATTGATACATCAATACATCGATCTACATCGATACATCGATACATCAATACATCAGTCTGCATCGATACATCAATACATCAGTCTGTATCGATACATCAATACATCAGTCTGCATTGATACATCAATCTGCATTGATACATCAATACATCGATACATCAATACATCAATCTGCATCGATACATCAATACATCAGTCTGCATTGATACATCAATCTGCATTGATACATCAATACATCGATCTACATCGATACATCGATACATCAATACATCAATCTGCATCGATACATCAAAACATCAGTCTGTATCGATACATCGATACATCAGTCTGCATCAATACATCAAGCTGTGTTTCATAATAATTTATAATATTTATATGATGATCTCTAATACTTTCCTGTAAAATTCTTTAAATATATTTTCTAAGCAGAGGGGCTTTCTAATCCTCAATTTTTGAATTTTTTAGAAAATCACATTGATGCTTCTTTTTTCAAATAATTTCATCGGATTATTGTCACAATAATAATATGTTTAATATGTAAAGGTCAGCGGTCACTATAAAACCCACTGTTAAACAGTTACGAATCTAAAGCCTGTGAGGACATTATCCTATGTAGTTCAAACATGTCCTGCGTGAAACACTCCCACGACTGCCAGCTTGGCAGGCATGGCTCAAAAGTTTCACAAACACTGGTGAAGAAATCTCTCTCCCAGGAAATAAATGGTTGTGTTTATCCATTTATTGAATAAGAACTAGGTTTATTTTTTGCATCTTAGCAGTCACACTGACTTGCACTTTGTAACGTCCAGCAATGGTCAGTTTAGGTACAGTCTGACCTTTCAACATCTGGTCAGAAAGGAGACACAACATTGCATGTGTTTCCTTTAAATGAGCCAGCCTTCCTACCAGCTCACAGAATCTGCAGCTCTGAAAGATAAACAATAACTTTCTTTCCCAAGGTCCCATCTGTCCGCCTCCACAGAAGGAACAACTCCAGCTCGAATCGATTGCTAAATTCAAGAATGATTTCCTAAATCAATATGAACTTCTTCCATGACTTATAGTCTAGATAATCATTAAATAAACATTTGTTTATTACTACTTATAATAATTATAGTATAAAGAAAGGCTTCATTAATCTGCTCACTGAATGGATGTTATGTTATGTTTGTGTACTTGAACCTGCCATGTGTTCAACATGTTTTGACGACTAGGTCCTCACACCTGCACCCACACAATAACAAGTAAGGTTAAGTTAAACTCCAACATATAACTTGCCCTTTTAACCAGTCAGAAAATCCGGTATCAGAGAAGGTATTTTTCTGAGTTGTCTTGGTAACATCTCCCAAGCTGTCAGCCTTTGATTGGCTGTGCAAATCATAACATCAAAACCTTAAAACTGGATCATCATGAGTGATTCGGGAGTTCTAGAGAAAGCTTCAGACCGGCCACCTGCCGCAACCTCTTTAACCATCAAAGATTTTGACACGTCGTCAAAACCTTTTTGCACCTACAAAGCTGAGACAGCAAAACAGTTCCTGCAGAAACAAAGCTGATATTGTTAGACTCTTTAAGAGTTCGCCAGACACACGGTTCCATCCAGCTGTTGTGACCCGAGACATCTCTGGACTGAAGAGTCGGTACCACAGCATTCTACAGCCCCCCAGTGCCAGAGGTCAGCCGACCCCTGCGACTTTCGGATCCACCAAGAGGGTCTCTCAAAAACGGGTGAAGTAGACATGACGGATCGCGTCTGATGTGTTTCTGATGATAACAACTTTATAGCTTAGAGCAAACCACATTCTTTTCACCAGAACTCAGCTTACTTTGATAAGGAAGCTCTGACTGACATCGCATTCACACATAGGTTCCTTCATCACGTTTAGTTACATCCGCTCACAGTAAATGCTTAGTTAATTACTCATGTTTTAAATTGTTTGTAAAATAAATTCTTACTTTTATAAACCTGACTCTTTCTTGAAGTAACACGAAGTGTGGTTGATCACTGAAAAATCAAAGAACCTAGATCTTCTGAATTAAATCCTAGAATCATCTGAATAATCCCATTAAAGACCTAGCAGGTTAATATTTTATATTTATATAGAATATTACATCTTCCTGGTCATAACAAATAAAAATCATCGATTTGCCTCCGCTACAACTTACATAACCACTGAATGCTCAGAGGAAGCAAGATGAGAACATTTAGACCCAGCCATTAAAGACACAACGGAAATGAAGAAATCTAAGTAGCATGTCTTTGCTTGTGCTCAAATTTCCTGTCAGATCTTGCAGCAGGAAAAATCCTTAAAAGAAATGATGATGAAAACTATACATGACCAGGATGTATAATGTAAACAAAACTGAACAATTTGCTTTAGTTGCTGAAGTTCAAAGACAATCAGATTTTCACTTCTGATGCCAAAAGTTGACTTTTTAGGCACTTCTTGTACATAAGCTGGTTTTACTTACTGACCGTACAGATCAGGAGCCGAGGAGGGATTTGAGGTCATTTGTGGATATTTGGCAAAGCATTCTGTGTTGAAAGTGAAATCCTAAACAGATTACATGTTAAACAAACATTTAATACATCACATGGACTCATTAATAATCACAAGAGATAGAAGGGTGTACTAATGTGAGACAGGGAAATGTCATAAACAGCCATAAGTTGAGGAAGAATACGTGGGAAATACTGTAGCAAAAACTAGTGTGGGGAAAATTTGACAATTGGCACATTTGTGGAAAACTTCAGGATCACACAAACATCCATGCCAGATTGTTGATGGGTAGAATTGTTTCATCAGTTGGATGAGTTTTAAAACTGGAACATGATCCTGAGAAAAGGATGTACTTGTCAATCTGTCTTATCTTTGGAAGGAGTCCAAATCCTGTCAGAGGCCCATGAAGACCTTTGACCTTCTGTAAAAGTGATGAAACACGAGGAACTGAATGCATTATATGTGAGGTGTGTATATTTTGTAAAAAAAAATATATATATATATAAACACACACACACATCTCTCTCTCTCTCTCTCTCTCTCTCTCTATATATATATATATATAAATATATATATATATATATATATATATATATGTGTGTGTGTGTGTGTGTGTGTGTGTGTGTGTGTGTGTGTGATGTTCTCCCAGCTCCTCTCTAGTGTCTTCAACTTGTGCGTGTAAAAGCTGTTATGGCGAATCTGCAAACATGAACACGGAACACTCAATCAGTCCAACTTTATTTATAAAGCGCTAGGGCTGGGTGACATGGACCAAAAGTTATATTTTGATATATTTCAGCAGAATTTTGATATATGATATATATCGAGATATGTTTCTTCCTGTAAAATTTTTAGAAGCTAACTACCTTCAATCTGTTTTGAGAAACTATGTACATAAATTAATCAGCAGATTAAATGCATAAAAATGTATTGATTCTTTTCAAACATTAACCTTATTGCCTATTCTCCAATCTGAGCTTTAAAACCACTGAAATATCGGTCTGGTAACACATATGGGGCGCCAAGTGTAAATCGCTGGTGTAAATTATTTAGCAGACATTTTTTTGATATTTAGCTCAGTTTTCCTACATTTAGCAACTTTTATCACATAAAAAATATGTTTAAATATAACTTAATTTCAGCTAATTTAAATGTTAAATCTAAACTTAAATGTTAAATCTAAATGCTAATTCTAAACCTATATATAAATGCTAAGTGCGTATTTTAAATCTAAATCCAAATGTTAAATCTAAATCTAAATGTTAAATGTAAACGTTAAATCTAAATCTATATCTTGAATCTAAAACTAAATATTAAATCTAAACCTAAACATAAATGCCAAGTGTAAATGTTAAATCTAAATGTAAAAGTTAAATCCAAACCTAAATCTAAATATCAAATCTAAACGTAAATGTTAACCCCTTAAATTTCCAGGTTTAATGAACGCAGTGGAGTTTTGTCCCATGGGTGGGACGCTGGAATGTAAATGTTAAATATAAATATAATTTTTTTAATCTAAATCTAAATGTTAAGGCTAAATCTAAATCTAAAGTTAAATCTAAATGTTAAATCTAAATCTAACCCTAAATTTTAAATCTAAATGTAAGTTAAATCTATATCTAAATGTCAAATCTAAATCTAAATGTTAAATATAAATGTTAAATATAAATCTCAATATTAAATCTAAATCTGTGAGTTAAATCTTTCTGTTATATGCAAATTAGCCACGTGTGACCGCGCCCACAACAAAGGTTTGACCAATTGCGCTCATTTTCACTCCACTTTCTTTTGTGCTGGACACTGGCTGTACTGCTCTAGTCTTCATTGGGCATCTTAGCAAAGGTAATAGCATGTTTCGCTATCAGTTTGAAGACATTTGTTGAGTAAACTACTTGTTTTGATCGTGTTGTCAATTATTTCTCTGCTAGGATGGTGTAATAGAACATTATGACCAGTCACAACTGAAGAAGACAGACATGGCTGCCAGCTCGCTTCAGGCAGGAGAAATTGAACATGCCTTCATGGCAGGTGGCCAAGCAGCTCTTCAAAGCGTGCTTCCCCCTGCATAGCACCCAGCAGCAATGACGGTAAGTATTCTGGTGGTTTTCCACTCGGTTAGCCTATGTAAGCTAACAAGCTAACAACTGTGTTGCATAAGTCTGTTTCAAAAAACAATCGCGCCACTTTCTCGCAAAGCTGAGAGCCTCTACATAAGTGGCCAAATGTGGCTCGCGATCATGTTTTTCACAAAAGATAACGTGATGGCGGGGGCACTGTCTGCGCTGCACTGACATCCTTATAGCTTTTACCTCTTAACACTCAGACTTGAGAACTGTGTTAGCAATCCATTTTATTTTCATTTAATTTATTTATAAAGCACCATCCACGACCTTACAGACCAAGGTGCTGAAGACAACCACAAAAGCTCATGATAAGAACAAATATGTTGTGTATGATAAAAAGAAAGCAAAAAAAAAAAAAAAAAAAAATAATCATTAAAACATTAAATGAGTGTTGAATAGAAACAGCAAACTATCATAAAAACGTGTTAAACCAGCTGAAAAACAATAAAAGTCTGCTTTTATTGTAAAGTGACCTGGATGTGCTGAAAAGTGCTTTAAAAATTATCATCACTATTATTATTACATGAAGCCTAAATAAGCTAATAGGAAAATGTGGGCTAATGTTCCAGGTGTCCACTCCCCATGATTATCCACCGTTGGTTGCAGCAGGTTCATCTGACATGAGCCGCTTCCTCCCAACTGCCGCCTCACTGAGACCAGTAAGTTACAGTTATATTACACTTTGTATTTATTTTTATTTTCTGTACAATATAGAGCCTGCTGATTGTAGGGGAACTGTCATGATTTACTCAATAACTTAATTATGCCATGCACAGGAAACCCAGTTATAACAAACTTCCCTGGTAATTGACATCCAGATTTTATCACTATTGCAGGAAATGGTGCTTAAACTTTAACTCATCTGTTTTTCAGTTTTAGTTTGTGTATTTTATTTTGTCACTTGACTATGTCATTTAAAGATGAAAATACAGTTCAAATTTTCATCAAAGCATTTTTCAGTTCTTTTTATACAGGCTTCCTTGTCTTCTCTACCCCAACGCAGTGGGTCTCGCCCACGGTTCCTGATAGTGATGTGTCCGTCACGAACGAACCGGCTCTAAGAGCCAGCTCTTTGAAGTGAATGACGGGAGCCGACTCGTCAGTGGGAGCCGTCCCCTTCCCTCCCCCCTCCCCTCTTGCTTTGGTGAAAGCTACAGGTGATTGGTCAACATGTGTAACTGCGTGTCCAGACTGTCCACACACAGAGCAGTAGGGGCGGGGAAGAGGGAGGATCAGACTCAGACACACAGCAGAGCACGTGCGGGTGGAGGGAGACGAGAGGGAATGAGGAGGAGGAAAAAGGCGAGAGAGAGAGAGAGAGAGGCGATGAAGGCGGTGAGAAAATGAGCGCCAGCAGTCGGAAAGTGGAGATTTCTCAAAGTGATCAGTTATTAAATCCATAGAACAGATAAATATTTGATATATTGCATTTTTTTAGATTAGTAAATCATTTTACATAAAGTTTTGCATTTTTTTGTTTATAAATGGACTCTACGCAACAGAAAATCTGAGGAGCCACTTGGGAGCCGAAAGAGCCGGCTCTTTTTGGTGAGCTGAGCCAAGAGAACCGGCTCTCTAAAAAGAGCCGGAATTCCCATCACTAGTTCCTGAGCCAAAGGCCTCTTCGCACATACACCAAAGATGTTGTTTGCTTGCCTTTTTCTCCAGAAGCATCTGTCTTAATTATACCCAGGGGGGAAACTCGAACCAAATTAGCTGAGGCTGGTATTATAGGAAAAATATCCTTTTCCACTGAGTGGTCTCAAGAAAAAATAAGAGCTGAACTAACAGCCATCTTCAGAGGAGCATTTGGGTTGTCTGAACATCAGCCATTCCCATTTCAAAAAACTGACGATACCAAAGGTAACAGCCAACTTTCGGTGGGGTGGTAAAGAAGTTGCCTCCGTCTGCTCGGGAACTTGCCTTTACATTATGGCAGGAATGGAAGCTCCAGCACAGGTGAGTTTATGTACAGATTTCATAACCTGATGGAGTTTTAGCTTTGGACATTTAAATCTATATTTTGTGCAGATTGGAATTGAAGAAATGCCTGAAGACAGTGATTTTGAAAGCCCTGTTTTAACACCGAGAAGAGGTGAGTAAAGAATTATATTATTAAAGGTGAAGCTACATTTAGAGAAAAAAACTATTCGAAGGTCCAGTCCTGTCTTCAGGCTGTCCAGAATCTCTGATGATAGCAGAATTTGGTAAAACACCAGATGCAACAGGTACTGTCAAACAACTACAAAAAACTAGTTATCTTATGTTTAAACCTGTTGCTGGCACCTTACAGTGCACCTACGTAAACATATGACAACTCAGTAAGCTAGTTAATCTAGTGTGGTGTTTCTATAGTGACAAACAAAGCTGTTTTTAGCTTTCTTGGTTTATGGCTTAGCTTCAAAATCAAAACAGCTCAGGGCCAACAACTCCGCTAACAAGTCGACACTTCCAGAACCATACCCGAAATTCCTCAAACTCAGCTTGCAACATGCATACACACGTGCGCGTTAGACACACAGTTGGAAGTCAACAGGCTTTGTTCACAGACAACAGACCCAAACTTCTACAACCCATCCCAAACCTTCTCAAACTCTGCTCTCCTCTCTCATCTCTGGTGGAGGGCACCATACAGACATCTATGCACATGTTAGAGATAAAGCTCTGCTAACAAAGCTGCATTACCAGACAACTATGCCACCTAAAAATGTTCTAACTGAACCAGACTAACAGAATATGTAAAACAACTCCTTAAATGAAATTTGCAAAATGAATGGACCCTTTTTGTATGTTCACTAGGCACCTCCTGTTCAGTTGCTCAAAGCCGAGAATGCATGATTCGTGCACAAAGACTGTTGTGTGCAGCAGGGCGATAGACGATCTGAGGGGCAGTTAGATGGACCATTTAGATATACATTAAGAACAGGACCTTCACAATGATTTGATGAGGTTCTTCTAGGATTGTATATATCAGAATTAAAGTTTGATTTTTTTTAGAGAGAAGAATGAAACTACTTATTTAATTTCTTTAGTTAGTGAAGACCATTTTGAACACTATGGGGAAGATGCTCCAGAAAAACATCACACATTGGACCTGTAACTGCCAGGATCCAATGTTTGCTGTTGATACATTTGTGACGTTATTTATGTGATAATTATTTACACTGCTAAATCGTTGTTTATTTAGTGAGTCAGGAAAATGGACTATCCACAGTGCAGATGGAAGACTTGGAAAGGCAAGATTTTGAAGCAGAGGCTCTGTCTGATGATGAGATGAGATTTGAAGAGCAATAAAGACCAAAAGAAGCCAGCATTCAATTTGCAGATTTTATGTAAAATCATATAGATACAATTCTGTCCATTTTTCTTTATTTTACTTTTAATTTCAATTTTCTTATTTAATTTCTAGCCCTGTAGGTTTTGAAGAGGATGAAGCCATAGAGGAGGCAATCAGACGTAGTCTTCTGGAAGAGTCTGTTCAAGGTGTTTCCTGTTGCACTAAACGTAAGACAAAGTAAGTGTGTGCACAATGTATTATTATAACATTTTGTTTTTCTATCTCAAAGGTTTTCAAAAACTTTGAGCAAGGAAGAAATTATATGGATTTTGAAGGCACACAGTGAAAAAGTTGTAACAGCAGCATTCAGGCCGATCTTTATAAGCAGAGGAAATGTGTGGACTTCTGCCCTCCGACAGTTCAGCAGACGGAGGCTTGCTGAGAGCATGTGTTACCCGTCAGCCTATGGAAGTCTGAGGGTAAGTGATAGTTACAGTTCTTTTCGATTGTTAAAACTCAAAAATCAAAAATTAGGCACGAATTTCACAACCTCTACTTCAATTCCCAATCGCCTGACTCCATTTATCACTACTTAAGATTGCCTTATCATATTAGCTCTCTGATTGTCCTCCTTTACACTCTGATGTCAATTTCACATCACCATGCTGTCAAAACACAGCACACAATTTTCACGTTTACACACACTTGTCAAAAAAACTCTCAAAGCTTCAATCAACAACACACAAATATTCAAATCTCTAAACTTTCATGTCTGGTGAGCAATTTGCAATCAGGGACTGCAGCATAAAAGTAAGTTTCCACAAGGCTACCCAGGTGTATGAGTGGTTTCAGGACCACCCACGGTTTTCCATTTGATACCTTCCACCTTATTCCCCCTTCCTCAATCCCACTGAGGAGTTTTTCTCAGCCTGGAGGTGGAAGGTGTACGAAAGGAATCCACAGAGCCAGGTCCCACTGCTTCAAGCCATGGAGGAGGCTTGTAGAGATGTAGCCTTTGAGGCCTGTCAGGGCTTCTTGAGGTATTCAAGGTGGTACTTCCAGTGCTTTTGGACCAGGAGGACATTGCCTGTGATGTTGATGAGGCCCTCTGGCCAGACAGAGACCAGAGGCATGATGCCCCATGATTATGCTTGAATGGGAGAGAGGGTGGAGGTGGTTACTGTAACTGTAAAAATAAAATGTTTTGTCTCAAAATTTGTGGGGTGGGGTGGCCGGGGGTGAGGTGTGTGTGTGTGTGTGTGTGTGTGGGGTAACTGTAAAAATAAAATGTTTTGTATCAAAATCTGTGGGGTGGGGGTGGCCGGGGGGGGTAAAAATAAAATGTTTTGTCTCAAAAATTGTGTGATGTCTAATGTTTGTGTTACACTTCTGAAATGATGGGCCAACTCATCTCCCGTGCAACATATTTATTTTTACAGAAAAACTGTAAAGACAGAAAAATATCTGATTAATCAGTTCTCAGCACGCAGGCCGTACACTGCCTCTCCACCACTGACACTACTTCTTCTAGTGTAGCTGACATTACCTTATACAAGAAACTTATACAGTTCTATATTCATATGCACCAATTTTAATAACTGGTTAAATCACCAAAATACATTTTACTACACCCATGAATAACACAGTGAACTCTCATTAGGTTTATCTGGTTGTTTTTACCACTGTTTTAATCTATTTATGAACCTGTCTTCGTAACTGTATTTATCAAACTAGATTTCTTTCAGATAAACATCTTTCCTTAGCGTATTTTTACAGCATTCACTTTTCAGGAACTAAGCATGCATCAACTGACATCTTCTCTTATTGTGCAAAACATACCTCTTGTGGCTTTAACCNACACCTCCGGCAGAGCTAAGTCCGATCAGTGAGAGGAATTCTATCTCTTCGTCTGCCATGTTTGACTGAATGGCTTTGTTTGGGTAAATGAAGCATGTACGCCCGCCACACTATGTTTACGCAATATGTACGTGCCCCCCCCAGACACCTGGAACTTTTCCCTGCTGTGTGAAGGCAGCCGAAAGGACAAGTTCCGGTACAAAAGTGGTGTGTCTGAAAACACAGTTCTGGTTAAAAACCGGACTGAACTGTCCACACATATTCCAGAATGTCAATCTGAAAAGGGTTAGAGATGCTAAAACAACAACAGCCTTCCTTGTCACAAGCCAAGATGGATGAGTCCATTACTGTTCATTTTCAGTGTGAGGTAGATCTGACTGTTTTACCTTTCCCGTCTGTTTTCTATGTTGGGTTCATAAGTTCAAAGAGCCGCAAGAAGGACATATAGAAGATACAAGGGACAGTGGAAGAAGGATAATCTGCATGTTTCTCGAATTGCTCTACGTGACAGTTGGAAATCTTTACCAAGAGGCAGTTAGATCTGCGAAATTTGCATACTATTCCAATCTCATTTCCTTAAACTCAAATAACCCCAGAGTACTTTCTACCGCAATTAACTCAGTTCTGAAAGTGAATGATCACCATGTGGTGCAGGCTTCAGGTAAAATGTGTGATTAGTTCCTTGACTTACTTATGGGGAAAGTAGCTGCGCTCCGGGCTACCATGTCTAGGGCACCAGAATGCAGCCCTTCTGTGACTACTATCAGAGGTTTGGTAGCATTTCAACCAATTAGTTTAGATGACTTGATCAAGATCGTTGGGGAGGCTAAGCCGAGTGGCTCGCCAGATGACGTGATGCCTACGCAGCACGCACCTCTTTAAAGAAGTCTTTCCAGTAGTTGCCCCTCTAATACTGCACATGAGCCTAAGCTCTGGCATAGTCTCCGACGATTTTAAAAAGGCGGTTATTCAACCTTTGCTCAAAAAGCCTGGACTGGATGCTTCACTGTCTGCAAACTACAGGCCCATTTCTAAACTTCCATTCTTGAGTAAGGTACCAGAGAAATGTGTTTACCACCAGCTCTTGGTTTTTATGGATGAGAATGCCATTTTTGAGACTTTCCAGTCTGGCTACAGAGCTCTACACAGCACTGAGACTACACTGGTTAGAGTGCTCAATGACATTTATCTGGCTACTGATAGCAGTAATTCTGTGTTGTTACTTCTGCTGGACCTCACGGCTGCCTTTGACACGATAGATCATGAAGTGCTGCTTCACCGTCTCCATCATTATGTCGGGATTTCAGGGTTAGCCCTGGAGTGGTTTAGATCATACCTGACAAATAGAAAAATGTGTGTAAGGATGGGAAGTTCTTCCTCAGACTACTCTGATTTACCGTGGGGGGTACCACAGGGCTTGATATTGGGACCTTTGTTGTTTTCATTTTACATTCTGCCCTTACATTCTGATATCTGTCGTAAGCTTGGAGTTCACTTTCACCTTTATGCTGACGATTGTCAGCTGTGCCTGCCTCTGAACACGTAAGGAGGTATTTATTTCTAATCTTACGAATTGCTTGACGGACATCAAGACCTGGATGAGTGGAAATTTTCTGAGCTTATATGATCAGAAAACAGAGGCTATATTGTTTGCTCCAAGCAGACATTGTGACTCTTCTTTAACTGACTGTGGGTCATTTAATGGCCAGCTGAGTGCTTCAGCGACTAATCTTGGTGTTAAACTAGATAGCGCCCTTTGTTTTGACACCCACATTATCGGAGTGATCTCCTCCTCTTTTTTCCGTCTTCGTCGGCTGTCAAAGATCAAACCTTTCCTGTTATGACATGATCTTGAAACGGTAGTCCATGCTTTGATTACGATGCGATTGGACTACTGTAACTCTGTTTTTTTCGGTGTGAGCAAGGGCACAATAGCCAGGTTGCAAATGGTGCAGAATGCTGCTGCCAGATTTCTACAGGGCAGGCGCAAGTATGATCACATTACCCCTGTCCCGGCTGCGCTTCATTGGCTGCCCGTTGATGTAAGGATTTGTTTTAAGATACTTTTGCTGGTTTTTAAAACATTAAATGGTTTGGCCCCTCCTTACTTGGTGCCACTGCTTCAACCGCACACCCCTGTACAGTCACTTCGATCGGAGAACCTCATACCCCTCTCGGTCCCAAGATCGCGCCTAAAGACGCGTGGTGATAGGGCCATTGCTGTGGCAGGTCCTAAGCTTTGGAACAAGCTTCCTCTCAGCATAAGGGCCTCCACCTCTGTGGCGGTTTTTAAGGCAAGGCTAAAAACCTACTTTTATGATCTGTCTTTTAGTATTTCTAACTGGTTTTATTGTTTTACTTACAGCAAGCTGTGTACTCACTGTATTTTTTATTTGTATCCAATGTTTTTATTTTCTGGACCTAACGTTTTATGTTTTTATTTGGTCCGAAGCACCTTGGTGGCATGATTTTGCCTGTAAGGCATGATTCATAAATAAAGTTGAAGTTCTGAATTTCAAAATAAAACAAATAAAAAAAAAAGATTCATTGTATGATCTTTTTTACTGTATCATGTTACATTATATCCTCATTTGTTTATTGTGCTGTTGATGAATTATAGAAGCATGCATGCTGCTTTCTAAAATGCATGTTTATTTTGGGGGGGGGGGGGGGTGATGAGTGTCAGGAATAGATCAGAAATATCACACTCTGTGCAGACAGCCTCTCGAGTGCAATTGCCAGCTACATTCACATGTGTCCTGACACCATCTGGAGCTCCATCATTGTCGTTGTGTATTCACTGCTCCTGAAGTTGCATCTCTTCATAGTCTTCACCCAGTCTGGTGAAGTGTGCTTTCAAATAAATCATTTATCAGCCATCTCAAGCAGGTCATGCATCAAAGCATTTTCAGATGTTGGGATGATGCATATTTTCCTCCGGATGAATCATCTCCGGAAAATACCCATCCTGTGCGCACTGATTGGATGGCAATGGAGCAGAAATGGAGCTGATGCGGGTCAAAGGTTACTGTTATTGATATATGTGGTTTTTAAAAGCTTGTGCACATTGAGTGACGTATTTTCTCATGCCTGAAATAAAACAGATTTCCCAAACAAAAGTTGTTTGAATTAGCTGTAATATCTGGGTGTTAGAGAATGCAGGAAGGAATTGGGTCTTTTTCCGGTGATGGCTCATCTCTTAAGGCTGCACTGCAGTTGTACAAACCTCATTAAAATGAGCAGCGATAATGGAAACAAGCTTGATTATCCTGTTAATGGCATGTTGTCTCATAAAGAAACTGGAGAGCTCGGCACAGGCATTAAGTACGGCATAATATTGCAAACGGGGTACAAATAGATCATTATTGCGACACCGCAGGCAGATGACCAGTGCTGCATATGTAAACATAAGCCAGGGTCAGAGTTCGATTTAGGCCATTACTGCATCACCTTCATCTGATAATGAGGGAGTTCTACATGAGGTCCAAATGCAAACAACACATCAGTAGCTTGATGTGTAGCAACACAAACTATCCAGTGTGCTTGGAGAAATCACAAACCACTCCACTGAGGTCGCACTGTGGAAACTTCTTGATTCTGAATGTGTTTTTGATGCTTTGTGTGTTTTTGAGGCTAAGTGTGTGATTTGTAGCACATGGTTTGTTTTGCACTGGCCTGCACACAGCCATGCTTCTGCAGCAGGTTCCTGTTGCAGGAAGCACAACAAACGACTATTGACCAAGAGGCTGCAGTGTATCTGTGGCCAGCTGCCCAGGAGCAAAGGAATGTTTGAATGTGTTTGCTCATTTCCTCACATAGAACCCTTTCTCTAACGTCTGCAGCACTTTGCAGAAACATTTTATAGAAGGATTCCGATATGTTCCAGCCTGTTGAGGAGAAAGATGAGGAAATTGCATCTAGAATTATATTTCAGAACTGTGTCAGGAAAGTGCAAAATGTCAAATACTATGAAAAGATTCTCTGTTAAAACTATAAATCAAATTTGTTTCTGTCATTTGCACAATTTACAAGTGCTCTGCTTTTAAAGCCCATTAATAACTGGTCACTTGATTTAATTATAGACCAGAACCCCCTAAATGTTCTTTAAATGTCACATTATTCAGTTTGCTTTGAAATGATAGCCTCTGAAATCAAAGTAAAAGGCCTCATTTCCATATAACTGCTGTCACAGGATGTTGACATTTGGGACGTTTTACCCGTCAGACGTTTGTTTGGAGATCACCAAGCGGTGGGATCAAAAGCCAGCCCAGGTGATTGTCCCCCCAGTTACTCAGGCATGTCCTGCCCCACGTTGAATCCCTCCTCCCTTTCACTCATTCTCCTTCCAGCAGAGGGGAGACTGAGCGAGTCCAGTCACATCTGTTATTTTACAGGCAGCCTGCGTTCAGCCCCAGGGATCTCATTATTTCCCGACCTGCCAAGGGAATCATTCATGAGGCACTCAGCCACACACACACACACACACACACACACACACACACACACACACACACACACACACACACACACACACACACACACACACACACACACACACACACACACACACACACACACACACACACACAAAATTAAATGTTTTTAGACCAGACTTGCTAACCTAAACCTACACAAAGAGACAATTGTGATGCAGAGTAAAAACTGCAACATCACAGCAAATGTTAGACCTTCAGTATTCAGCAGTTGTGCTCTGCCTCTTGGCTGCTGATCTGGGATTAAACTTTGCCTGCAAACAGATGCACAAGGTGAGAAAATGCAGTCTTCAAAGTCAAAAGGCAGCAGTTAGGAGGCAGGGAGGTGCTGCTTTAGACTTCCCACAGGCTCTGCGCTGCTTCTTGATGAGACAAAGTAGACTGATTTGCAACACACTACTGATTTTCACATGATGAATTATATAAATGGAAACCTTGTACCCTCGCCCGGATGTGGGTCACAGGGGCCCCCCTCTGGAGCCAGGTCTGGAGGTGAGGCACGTTGGCGAGCGCCTGGGGGCCGGGCTTTCACCCATGGAGCCCGGCCGGGCACAGCCCGAAGAGCAAATGTGGGTCCCCCTTCCCATGGCTCACCACTCGTGGGAGAGGCCAAAGGGGTCGGGTGCAGTGAGTGACAGGTGGTAGTTGAGGGCGGGGACCTTGGCGGTCTGATCCTCGGCTACAGAAGCTGGCTCTTGGCACATGGAACGTCACCTCTCTGATGGGGAAGGAGCCTAAGCTGGTGTGTGAGGTTGAGAGGTTCCGACTAGATATAGTCGGACTCACCTCAACGCATGGCTCTGGCTCTGGAACCAGTTTCCTTGAGAGGGGTTGGACTTTCTACCACTCTGGAGTTGCTCCCACTGAGAAGTGCCGAGCAGGGGTGGGCATACTAGTTGCCCCTAGGGATGGGTACCGAATTCGGTACTTTTTAAGATACCGACCGAATTCCATAGTGCCGACTGAGCACCGATTCACGTCATTTCAAACGGTGCCTCGTTTCGGTACCCGTCCTTCATAATGAGAACTTGCCTAGACAGCTGCGCATGCGCAAGAGCGTTATGTCGTTGCTCGCTGCGAGCCAGTTGTAAATAGAGCAGCATGGTAGAAAGAACGCACTTCACTAAATGTGATGGGTAACTGGGTGATGATGAAACCAGCGACAACGATCTAAGTGAGACATCTGCTCCGGTAGGTAAATAAAATGTTTAAGATAACGTTTGCTTGATAAATTAGCTTCCATTGCCACCATTGTTATCAGCTAATGGTGCGTTCGCTTTCTCCTTGGAAATTTAACTTCCGAGTGGGAAAAATCAAATGAAAAAGGACGGCAAAAGGAATGAAGATACACAGTAAATTTAGTTCACAGTAAAGATGTTTGCTTCAGTTTAATTATCAGCTTATAAAACTACAAGGAGGATGTTGAAATACAAACTGTTGTGTGTTATGTATCATGATATTTATCAAATATGGTTGTATATTGAGATAAATGTATATTTAAATATAAAAGGGAATTAAAATAATAAACACTCAAAAGTATCGAAAATTGGTACCATTAAGTACCGGTATCGATCCCTAGTTACCGGGAATTAGTACCGAATCGATTCAAATGTCAAAGGTACCCATCCCTAGTTGCCCCCCATCTTGGTGCCTGTACGTTGGGGTTTACCCCAGTGAATGAGAGGGTAGCCTGCCTCCGCCTACGTGTGGGGGGACGGGTTCTGACTGTGGTCCGTGCTTATGCACCAAACTACAGCTGGATGCTGGAGAGCGCTCCTTCCGGTGACTCCCTCGTTGCGTTGGGGGACTTTAACGCTCACGTGGGCAACGACAGTGAGACCTGGAGAGGTGTGGTTGGGAGGAATGGCCCCCCGCTCTGAATTTGAGTGGTGTTTTGTTATTGGACTTCTGTGCCAGTCATGGATTGTCCATAATGAACACCGTGTTCAGACATAAAGGTGCCCATATGTGCTCTTGGCACCAAGATACATTAGGCTGCAGCTCGATGACCGACTTTGTTGTTGTTTCATCTGACCTGCGGCCGCATGTCTTGGACACTCGGGTGAAGAGAGGAGCGGAGCTGTCAACTGACCACTACCTGGTGGTGAGTTGGCTCAGATGGTGGGAAGGATGCTGGTCAGACCAGGCAGGCCCAAACGTATCGCGAGGGTCTGCCGGGAACATCTGGCTGAGTCTCCTGTCAGAAGGAGCTTCAATTCCCACCTCAGACAGAACCTCCAAAATGTTCCGGGGAAGGCGGGGGACATTGAGTCTGAATGGACCCTTTTCCGTGCCTCCAATGTTGAGGCAGCCGATCGTAGCTGACGTCGCAGGATCGTCGGTGCCTGTTGTGGTGGCAACTCCCGAACCCGCTGGTGGACACCGGCGGTTAGGGATGCTGTCAAGCTGAAGAAAGAGTCCTATAAGGTCTTTTTGGCCTGTGGGACTCCAGAGGCATCTGACGGGTACCGGCAGTCCAAGCGGAGCGCGGCTCAGGTGGTTGCCAAGGCAAAAACCCGGGCATGGGAGGAGTTCGTTGAGACCGTGGAGCAAGACTTCCGTACTGGCAGTGCGCTACCAACACTATCTATAGTGGGGAAGGCGTGCTGCTGACCTCTACTCAGGACGTTGTGGATCGGTGGGCAGAATACTTCGAAGACCTCCTCAATCCCACCGACACGTCTTCCAGTGAGGAAGCAGAGTCTGGGGACTTTGAGTTGGCCTCTCAAATCTCTGCTGCTGAGGTCACTGAGGTGGTTAAAAAGCTCCTCTGTGGCAAGGCTCCAGGGGTGGATGAGATCCGCCCAGAGTTCATTAAGGCTCTGGATGTTGTGGGGCTGTGTTGGCTGACGCGGCTCTGCAATATCGCGTGGACATTGGGGGCAGTCCCACTGGACTGGCAGACCGGGGTGGTGGTCCCCTTATTTAAAAAGGGGGACAGCAGGGTGTGTTCCAACTACAGGGGGATCACACTCCTGAGCCTTCCTGCTAAGGTCTATTCAGGGGTTCTGGAGAGGAGGGTCTGTCGGATTGTTGAACCTCAGATTCAGGAGGAGCAACATGGTTTTCGTCCTGGCCGTGAAACACTGGACCAGCTCAATACTCTTAGGGGGATCCTGGAGGGTACGTGGGAATTTGCCCAACCAATCTACTTGTGTTTTGTGGATTTGTAGAAGGCGTTTGACCGTGTCCCTCTGGGGCCCTGTGGGGGGTACTCTGGGAGTATGGGGTACCAGGACCTCTGATACGGGCAGTTAGGTCCCTGTATGACCGGTGTCAGAGCTTGGTCTGCATTGCCGGNCTGGATTTACATCATGTGATAAAACAGAGTTTCACTTTATACTGAAGCTGATATAAAAAAGTAAAGTCCGGATCCCTTGTTTTTGTTGCTGGTGGGGTCACCAGGTTCAGATGCTTCTCACACACCAGGATGAGACCAGATGTCTCTGAATGGATACGCTTGTACTAAATTAATAACATAATTTTAACACTCGTAATCCTACACTGGATATTGTATATATCTCACATTTCACTACAGTGGACAGTACCGCACGTCCTCCATGGGGAAATATTCACTGAGCCATTAGGATTATCAATAAGTACTTTAACGTATGCATTTAACATGCCTCCATCTAAAAGGCTAGGTTATCCAGAGTTATCTCTGTAGTTATGCTGCTATAGGCTTAGACTGTTGGAGGACACACTGACCACTTTCCACACTCGACTACACAATGCGACTTATCCACATTAATAGTAGAAGCTTATTTCCTAAGTTATTAATTATCAAAGATTATTTAAATAAATTCAAAAACAAATTTAGTGTGATTACTATAACAGAGACTTGGCTCTAAGATGATATGATGGATGAAGTACAAATGGAAGGGTATGAATTTTATTTTGTATGTAGTAAAAATAAAAGAGGTGGTGGGGTTGCCCTGTACATTAAATCAGATCTAAAATGTAAACTAGCTAAGGAAATGACAATGATAGAAGATAATGTTATGGAAATTGTAATGGTAGAAATCAGCAATGAAGCTGCTAAAAATACTTAAATTAGTTGTGTTTATAGAGCACCAGGATCATGTATTTGGACATTTAATGAAAAAATTATTGAATTGGTTAATCACATTAAATACAAAACATTTTTTCAATGTGGGGACTTTAATATTAATTTAGAACATGAGGCTGGACAGATAACTAAGGGTTTTGCAGATTCACTGTATAGTGTAGGTTTATTTCCCTTGATAAACAAGCCAACTAGAATTACATCTCGGACTGCAACAATCGATAATATATTCACCAACATAAGGATGATGTCAGGAAAACAGGGATATTAATGACGAATATTAGTGACCACCTACCTGTTTTTGCAGTCTTCAAATACAAACATTCCAAAAAACTAAATATCACCATGAACTACAGAAGAGATAAATCAGTTAAAATCATGGAGGCATTAAACAAAGATCTTAATAAACAAAATTGGAAGGAGGTATATGTTACACTTCTGAAATGATGGGCCAACTCATCTCCCGTGCAACATATTTATTTTTACAGAAAAACTGTAAAGACAGAAAAATATCTGTTTAATCAGTTCTTTCAGCACGCAGGCCGTACGCTGCCTCTCCACCACTGACACTACTTCTTCTAGTGTAACTGACATTACCTTATACAAGTAACTTATACAGTTCTATATTCATATGCACCAATTTTAATAACTGGTTAAATCACCAAAATACATTTTACTACACCCATGAATAACACAGTGAACTCTCATTAGGTTTATCTGGTTGTTTCTACTACTGTTTTAATCTATTTATGAACCTGTCTTCGTAACTGTATTTATCAAACTAGATTTCTTTCAGATAAACATCTTTCCTTAGCGTATTTTTACAGTATTCACTTTTCAGGAACTAAGCATGCATCAATTGACATCTTCTCTTATTGTGCAAAACATACCTCTTGTGGCTTTAACCCAAAAATACACCTGCCATGAACTTGCCAGTTTTCGGTACAGTCTAACACTTGAATCGGCACAGGCTAACAACTGGACCAACTTGGAAATTAGCTCTTTAGCCTAACATTCACCACACACAAGACACTCGTCATTAATTGCCACTGCTGTCTGTCACTATTATAACATATGTTTATCTTAGCAACCCCCCAGCTTACTTGTAAAGACAGAAAAATATCTGTTTAATCAGTTCTTTCAGCACGCAGGCCGTACGCTGCCTCTCCACCACTGACACTACTTCTTCTAGTGTAGCGTCAGCTACCGATGTGTACAGGACTGAGCCCCTCTGCTGGCGGAACGTATATAACAATAGAACTGACATTGTAGTGGCCTTACTAAAAGAAAGTGTCTTTGAGGCTAAAATAAAATGGGGGGCTACTATTTTCATGTCTCTGTCTTTCACATAGTGCCACACTCTTCCCCACAAAATTAAATGTCTCCTGACATTTCTGTCTGCATCATCTATTAAACCATAGCTTTAACACACTCCCACAGTCCATGGTCTCCAGAAGCCAATACAGTCAATCGCCTGAGCCGTAGTCACTGTACAGGTCCTCTGAACCAAAGTTGGCTGGCCTAAAGTGTCATAGCTCAGTACAGTTGGTCGCTGTCTTTGTCTTTGAGGTCGTTGCCTCACAGAGTCAGTCTCACTACCAGTTGCAGCTCGAATGTCAGCCATACTATCACCCCGCAGTAGTCTGTCATTGTCAGAGCCCTTGATCTGCTCAGGCACAGTCTCTTCACTTTGGGGTGGCAAATCCTCTTCGCTCTGTAGTGGCGAATCCTCTTCTTGACAGTGGAGACTCAGATGAGGCTGGAAGGACTCTGCCAAAGGGTTAAGCAGAGTCTGTCTCTGTCGTCTCCCTGGAACCGACCTGAGGTGCCACTGGAAGGTGCCACTGTCATCATCTGATGTGTCGCCATTCCCTGGCTGTTGCTGTCTACGCAGAGGTCTGGACTTCTTCCTTGTCACCGTCGAAGAGTCTTTCTGGGGCTGACCAGTCTGTGTTGATGGCTTCTCCAGTGGCAGGAAGTCACAGGGCAGTAGGAGATTCCTGTGCACTACTTTATCTCTGCCCTGGCCATTTTCAGGGCTGATCACAAACACTGGACTGTCATCTGCTTTCCTATCCCTCACTTTGTAGACTTGGTTCTCCCAAAAGGACTGGATCTTTGCGGGACCACCTCGAGGAGTGAGATTTCGAAGGAGTACTCTATCCCCAGGCTGAAGATCTCTCCCTTTAACTTTCTTGTCGTAGTGCACTTTGCCTCGAGCAGCTTCCTTGGTAGCAGTTTGAGAAGCCACGGTGTACGCCTCCTGCATTCTCTTTTTCCAGCAGCTAACATAGTCATCATAGTCCACATGAGCTTCATCCCTTTTCAGGTCGAAGAGCAAATCGATGGGCAGGCGGGGGGAATGTCCGAAGATGAGGTAATAAGGGGCGTAGCCTGTTGCCTCATTCTTTGTACAGTTGTACACGTGGACAACTTTAGCGAGCGACTCTTTCCAATCATCTTTCTCGTTGTCCTCCAGAGTCCGCAACATAGACAGCAGGGTGCGGTTGAGTCTTTCCACCTGTCCATTACCCTGTGGGTGGTAGGGTGTTGTGTGGGAGCCCTGGATACCAGAGAGTTCCTTCAATCTTGCCATGAGTTTGTTTTCAAACTCCTTGCCCATGTCGTGGTGTAGTCTGGTCGGGAAGCCGAATTTGAGTGCAAAGTCATTGAAGAGCTTGTCAGCGACTGTTTTAGCTGCTTTGTTCTTCGTTGCATATGCCTGAGCAAACCTCGTGAAGTGATCCATGACAACAAGTATATACTCGTAGCCCTGCTTACACTTTTCCAGGTGAAGGAAGTCTATGGACACCAGCTGGAATGGGTAGGTGGACTGGATCGGGGACAAGGGTGCACGGGTCTGCTTACTCGGTTTCTTCTTCTTAAGACACTCACATTCTTCTGTTACAAAGTGTTCAACCTCTTTCGCCATCTGCGGCCAGTAGAACCTGTCTCGAATCAGGTCGAGCGTCCTTTCCACCCCTAAGTGGCCCATGTCTTGATGGAGTTCTTTAAAAACCAGGGGACGATAGGCTTTCGGGACCAGTAGCTTCTCTCGGCGTGATGTTTGGCGACGCAGGACACCATTCTGGTTGACGTGAAGCTTCAACCACTGCTTGAGTAGTCCAGCTACTGCAGGATGCTCTGATTTCATCTCAGTTCTATTCGGTCTTCTACCCCGCGACTTATACCAGAGCACTCTTGTCAGGACTTCATCTGCTTCCTGGGCTCTGCGTATCTGGTCTGGTGTAAAAGACTGGGTAGTGTCAGAATCTTTGACTAATGTCAGCGCACTAACCTGGATAACTCCAACACCTTGGCAAGGGTCTCTCTCCTCCACCGTTGCCGACTCCATTGATGCGCTTATGGCTTCCTGTCCAACTTCAGCAGTACAGCTCTTCATATNAGGAGTTCGTTGAGACCGTGGAGCAAGACTTCCGTACTGGCAGTGCGCTACCAACACTATCTATAGTGGGGAAGGCGTGCTGCTGACCTCTACTCAGGACGTTGTGGATCGGTGGGCAGAATACTTCGAAGACCTCCTCAATCCCACCGACACGTCTTCCAGTGAGGAAGCAGAGTCTGGGGACTTTGAGTTGGCCTCTCAAATCTCTGCTGCTGAGGTCACTGAGGTGGTTAAAAAGCTCCTCTGTGGCAAGGCTCCAGGGGTGGATGAGATCCGCCCAGAGTTCATTAAGGCTCTGGATGTTGTGGGGCTGTGTTGGCTGACGCGGCTCTGCAATATCGCGTGGACATTGGGGGCAGTCCCACTGGACTGGCAGACCGGGGTGGTGGTCCCCTTATTTAAAAAGGAGGACCGCAGGGTGTGTTCCAACTACAGGGGGATCACACTCCTGAGCCTTCCTGCTAAGGTCTATTCAGGGGTTCTGGAGAGGAGGGTCTGTCGGATTGTTGAACCTCAGATTCAGGAGGAGCAACATGGTTTTCGTCCTGGCCGTGAAACACTGGACCAGCTCTATACTCTTAGGGGGATCCTGGAGGGTGCGTGGGAATTTGCCCAACCAATCTACTTGTGTTTTGTGGATTTGTAGAAGGCGTTTGACCGTGTCCCTCGGGGGCCCTGTGGGGGGTACTCTGGGAGTATGGGGTACCAGGCCCTCTGATACGGGCAGTTAGGTCCCTGTATGACCGGTGTCAGAGCTTGGTCCGCATTGCCGGTGTTACACTTCTGAAATGATGGGCCAACTCATCTCCCGTGCAACATATTTATTTTTACAGAAAAACTGTAAAGACAGAAAAATATCTGATTAATCAGTTCTTTCAGCACGCAGGCCGTACGCTGCCTCTCCACCACTGACACTACTTCTTCTAGTGTCGCTGACATTACCTTATACAAGTAACTTATACAGTTCTATATTCATATGCACCAATTTTAATAACTGGTTAAATCACCAAAATACATTTTACTACACCCATGAATAACACAGTGAACTCTCATTAGGTTTATCTGGTTGTTTCTACTACTGTTTTAACCCTTTGATGCATAATGGTCACTACAGTGGACAGGTACTCAAAATTGTTATTTATTTATTTTTGCTATTAAGCACAGCTGTTGAAGATTTTATTGCATGTGAGCCCCTCCATTGGGACTTCAGTAAGTCAAGCCAACATATTTCATGTTCAGAATGCCCGCTGTCCACTGAGATGGACATGTAATAAACTATGTGTAAATTAAATGTTTCAAAAAATATGTAAATATGAAATTTGTTTAATTCACACCTAAAAATGAATGAAAAAAATTGTTTAAAAAATCATGGTTGAAGATTTCATAATTCATGCATCAAAGGGTTCATCTATTTATGAACCTGTCTTCGTAACTGTATTTATCAAACTAGATTTCTTCCAGATAAACATCTTTCCTTAGCGTGTTTTTACAGCATTCACTTTTCAGGAACTAAGCATGCATCAATTGACATCTTCTCTTATTGTGCAAAACATACCTCTTGTGGCTTTAACCCAAAAATACACCTGCCATGAACTTGCCAGTTTTCGGTACAGTCTAACACTTGAATCGGCACAGGCTAACAACTGGACCAACTTGGAAATTAGCTCTTTAGCCTAACATTCACCACACACAAGACACTCGTCATTAATTGCCACTGCTGTCTGTCACTATTATAGCATCTGTTTATCTTAGCAACCCCCCAGCTTACCTGTAAAGACAGAAAAATATCTGATAATCAGTTCTTTCAGCACGCAGGCCGTACGCTGCCTCTCCACCACTGACACTACTTCTTCTAGTGTAGCGTCAGCTACCGACGTGTACAGGACTGAGCGCCCTCTGCTGGCGGAACGTATATAACAATAGAACTGACATTGTAGTGGCCTTACTAAAAGAAAGTGTCTTTGAGGCTAAAATAAAATGGGGGGCTACTATTTTCATGTCTCTGTCTTTCACATAGTGCCACACTCTTCCCCACAAAATTAAATGTCTCCTGACATTTCTGTCTGCATCATCTATTAAACCATAGCTTTAACATACTCCCACAGCCCATGGTCTCCAGAAGCCAATACAGTCAATCGCCTGAGCCGTAGTCACTGTACAGGTCCTCTGAACCAAAGTTGGCTGACCTAAAGTGTCATAGCTCAGTACAGTTGGTCGCTGTCTTTGTCTTTGAGGTCGTTGCCTCACAGAGTCAGTCTCACTACCAGTTGCAGCTCGAATGTCAGCCATACTATCACCCCGCAGTAGTCTGTCATTGTCAGAGCCCTTGATCTGCTCAGGCACAGTCTCTTCACTTTGGGGTGGCAAATCCTCTTCGCTCTGTAGTGGCGAATCCTCTTCTTGACAGTGGAGACTCAGATGAGGCTGGAAGGACTCTGCCAAAGGGTTAAGCAGAGTCTGTCTCTGTCGCCTCCCTGGAACCGGCCTGAGGTGCCACTGGAAGGTGCCACTGTCGTCATCATCTGATGTGTCGCCATTCCCTGGCTGTTGCTGTCTACGCGGAGGTCTGGACTTCTTCCTTGTCACCGTCGAAGAGTCTTTCTGGGGCTGACCAGTCTGTGTTGATGGCTTCTCCAGTGGCAGGAAGTCACAGGGCAGTAGGAGATTCCTGTGCACCACTTTATCTCTGCCCTGGCCATTTTCAGGGCTGATCACATACACTGGACTGTCATCTGTTTTCCTGTCCCTCACTTTGTAAACTTGGTTCTCCCAAAAGGACTGGATCTTTGCGGGACCACCTCGAGGAGTGAGATTTCGGAGGAGTACTCTATCCCCAGGCTGAAGATCTCTCCCTTTAACTTTCTTGTCGTAGTACACTTTGCCTCGAGCAGCTTCCTTGGTAGCAGTTTGAGAAGCCACGGTGTACGCCTCCTGCATTCTCTTTTTCCAGCAGCTAACATAGTCATCATAGTCCACATGAGCTTCATCCCTTTTCAGGTCGAAGAGCAAATCGATGGGCAGGCGGGGGGAACGTCCAAAGATGAGGTAATAAGGGGCGTAGCCTGTTGCCTCATTCTTTGTACAGTTGTACGCGTGGACAACTTTAGCGAGCGACTCTTTCCAATCATCTTTCTCGTTGTCCTCCAGAGTCCGCAACATAGACAGCAGGGTGCGGTTGAGTCTTTCCACCTGTCCATTACCCTGTGGGTGGTAGGGTGTTGTGTGGGAGCCCGGGATACCAGAGAGTTCCTTCAATCTTGCCATGAGTTTGTTTTCAAACTCCTTGCCCATGTCGTGGTGTAGTCTGGTCGGGAAGCCGAATTTGAGTGCAAAGTCATTGAAGAGCTTGTCAGCGACTGTTTTAGCTGCTTTGTTCTTCGTTGCATATGCCTGAGCAAACCTCGTGAAGTGATCCATGACAACAAGTATATACTCGTAGCCCTGCTTACACTTTTCCAGGTGAAGGAAGTCTATGGACACCAGCTGGAATGGGTAGGTGGACTGGATCGGGGACAAGGGTGCACGGGTCTGCTTACTCGGTTTCTTCTTCTTAAGACACTCACATTCTTCTGTTACAAAGTGTTCAACCTCTTTCGCCATCTGCGGCCAGTAGAACCTGTCTCGAATCAGGTCGAGCGTCCTTTCCACCCCTAAGTGGCCCATGTCTTGATGGAGTTCTTTAAAAACCAGGGGACGATAGGCTTTCGGGACCAGTAGCTGCTCTCGGCGTGATGTTTGGCGACGCAGGACACCATTCTGGTCGACGTGAAGCTTCAACCACTGCTTGAGTAGTCCAGCTACTGCAGGATGCTCTGATTTCACCTCAGTTCTATTCGGTCTTCTACCC
>SSNQ01034127.1:120295-158278 GCA_006942095.1 Nothobranchius kuhntae | reverse complement strand
GATGGTGAAGTTGTAGCTGGCTAGCTCCGCGACCCATCTGTGACCTGTAGCATTAAGCTTTGCAGTAGTGAGCACATATGTTAGTGGGTTATTATCAGTATACACCACAAACGATGGGGCATGGTACAGATAATCCCGGAAACGGTCACAAATTGCCCACTTCATAGCCAAAAACTCTAATTTGCCGGAGTGCAGGTGGTATTTTTTTTCTGCGGGACTCAGGGTGCGGGAGCCATACGCTATGACTCTCATCTTGCCTTGCTGTCGCTGGTACAAAACAGCACCTAGCCCAACCTGTGATGCATCACAATGTAACACGAAAGGCTCTGTGAACTCGGGGTACCCCAGAATGGGGGGTCTTGTAAGTGCATCTACCAGCTGGTTCAATGTCTCTTGGTGGGAGGTCGTCCACTGAATGGGCGCCCGTGATGGTACGTGGCCTTTGCTTTTCTTCATCTCCTTTTTGGACTTGTCGACTGAGACTGGAGCAAGATTTTCAGAAGATGGAGGGCTGAGCAGGCTGTAGAGTGGATGGGCTATACGGGAGAAGTTGGGGATGAAAGGCCTGTAATAAGAGAGGAAACCAAGCATTTGACGTACCTCTCCGACAGTCACCGGTGTCTTTTCCTTTAAGGCCATCACCGGGGCCAACTCTGCCGGGTCCATTGTGTAGCCTTCCCCTGTTACCAGCTTGCCCAGAAACCTTACATTCTGCCTGAACAGTTCACATTTCTTTGGGGTCAGCTTAACACCATGCTCTCTATACCGCTGGAGGACAAGGCGGATGTGTTCCAAGTGTTCATCAAAGCTGCTGCTGTGCACCAGGTTGTCATCCAGGTATGGGAGACAGATAGTGTCTCTGAGCCCTGCCATACAGTGCTCCATGCTCCTCTGGAACTCAGCGGGGGCGGAGCTCAGGCCAAAGTGGATGCGCACCCACTGATAGAGCCCCCAGGGTGTGACAAAGGCGGTTAAGGGACGGCTTTCTTCATCCAAGAAACCCTGGTGGTACGCCTTACCCTGGTCTAACACAGAAAACCAGGAGCTCCCGCCCAGAGCATCCAACATGTCTTGAATCCTTGGGATTGGATGGCGGTCTGGGACTGACTTGCGGTTGAGCTCCCTAAAGTCACAACAAAGGCGGAGGGTGCCATCTTTCTTGCGGACACACACCACAGGTGATGAGTAGGGGGACCTTGATGGTGTGATCCAGCCTTTGTTAAGCAGGTCTTGCAAATACTCTTTCACTTCGTTGTGAAGGGGTTTTGGGATGGACATGTATGTCTTTTTCACCGGATTTGTGTCATGGAGGCTTATATGCATCCTCAGGGATGGTATACGACCAACATCGTCACTGTCATATGCAAATGCCTCACATTCCTCTCGCAACATTTTCCTTGCAGCCGCTCGCTGATTTTCATCCAGATGCTGGAGATCCACTGGGGGGTCCCATGACTTTGGTCTCTGTTGGTTCTCTCGTGTCTGTGTGTTACTCGGGTTGGGGTACTGTAGCTCTGTACCACTTTTGTTCTCTTGTGCCAGCTCGTTTACTTTAGTCTGGATGCCTGCTGCATACGCAGTCTTTACTGGTTCAAGGTAGGGGTTGTACGAACTAGTCGACTAGTCGACTAGTCGACTTCACGGCTCTGTAGTGACTTTTTATGCCTGTCATCAACTAGTCGCTTTCACGTGATAATGACTGACAAGATGCAGTCCTCGGAAAAGACAGCAGGTGATGAGCCCCTGCGCGTCTGGATCGAGGCGGAGGCGACGCGCTGTGCGGTACTGACACCGGCGGTCAAACGGACATTTAACCAAACTGTGACCTTTTCCCTCTTGCAATTTAACCTTCCCCTCACCCCCATCCTAATCTTAACCAGTTTGCGCATGCAAAGCTCTGATCGTTGACATGCGCTCCAGACATTGCGTCCTGAGCACCGCCAAATCAGGTGTCGCCACCTCAAAAACAAACTCTGCCAACAAACATTCAGGGGATATTTGAAAATAGAACTAGTAATTACAAGCTGAAAGAAACTGATGTGTTTACAAAACCTAGATTTAGAACTAAAATTAAGGAGTGGAATATATAGGGATGGGTACCTTTGACATTTGAATCGATCCGGTACTAATTCCCAGTACCTACGAATCGATACCGGTACTTAACGGTACCAATTTTCGATACTTTTGAGTGTTTATTATTTTAATTCTCTTTTATAATTAAATATATATTTTTCTCAATATATAACAATATTTGATAAATATCACGATAAATAACATTCAGCTGTTTGTATTAACATCGTCCTTGTAGTTTTATAAGCTGATAATTAAACTGAAGCAAACATCTTTACTGTGAACTAAATTTACTGCGTATCTTCATTCCTTTCGCCGTCTTTTTTCATTTGATTTTTCCTACTGGGAAGTTAGAATTTCCGAGGAGAAAGCGAACGCACCATTAGTTGATAACAACGGTGGCAATGGAAGCTAACATATTAAGCCAACGTTATCTTTAACAGTTTATTTAACTGCTGGAGCAGATAAAAATGATGATGCCTATCACTTAGATCGTTGTTGCTGGTTTCATCTTTACCCAATCACCCGTCGCATTTAGTAAAGTGAAGCCAAACTTTAGAACGCGTTCATGTTCTAGTCGGAAATTCGGAGTTCCGAGGGGAAAGCGAATGCACCATTAGTGAAACGGAAGCTAACATATCAAGGTAACGTTATCTTAAACATTTTATTTACCTACCGGAGCAGATTAAGACGAGGATGTCTCACTTAGATCGTTGTCTATCGCTGGTTTCATCATCACCCAGTAACCCATCACATTTAGTGAAGTGGACCCAAGCTTTAGCGTGCGTTCTTTCTACCCATGCTGCTCTGTTTACAACTCGCTCGCAGGGACCGACGACATAACGCTCTTGCGCATGCGCAGCTGTCTTGGCAAGTTCTCGTTATGAAGGACGGGTACCGAAACGAGGCATCGTTTGAAACGACGTGAATCGGTGCTCGGTCGGTACTATGGAATTCGGTCGGTACCTTAAAAAGTACCGAATTCAGTACCCATGCCAATCTGTAAATGGTGTTAAATTATGGCCCAGATGTAGGCATGGGCAAGGAGGGGCAAAACCCCCCTAAAAATAGTGACTGCCCCCCCCAAATGCGATGGCATGTAGAAATCCCAAATTTGAAAAGATCTGATAAAAAAGGTCAGAGTGCGCTCTCTCTCTCTCTCTCTCTCTCTCTCTCTCTCTCTCTCTCTCTCTCTCTCTCTCTCTCCCTCATTCAAAGTAGCTGCTGATTGGTAGAGGCATAGGAAGGGTGTGGCCAGCCCCTGCACTTTGTTCTCTGTGTCTCAGTCGCTTCATGCTCCCAGCAGACAATCAGCAGCAGAACACAGAGTTGCACCGTTGTTATGTGAGCTTAGCCACTGGTTGAAGTTCTATTTAGTCTAATCTTAGCCCTTAAGCTATCTGCTATTGGAAGGATGATCTCAGCATCAGCCAATCATGAAGAGCTTAAATGTACGCCCACCAATGGTGGGCACCCCTGTGGGTATATAAGTGGAGCAACTCCACTGTTCGCCTCCGTTATCTCTTCAAGCCAAGCTTAAGAGCTTCCTTTAAAGAGCAATTATCCAAGAAGCATTCTACTCACCTACCATGTCCAGGGACGCCAGGACCTGACCAGACTGCCAGACAGGCTCCATCTCCAGCGGCGACCTGCACGTCAAGTGTGAGGTCTATCTCGGGGCTCATCACGCTGGCCTGGCCTTGACCCCCCCAGGCCTCGTGCCCGTTTTGTGCCACTCTGCCCGTGGCTGAAAAGATCCGCCGGGTCGAGTACTTCACCCCTGCTGCCGACGAGGAATTTCCGGTGGCTGACACGTACTCGCTGGACAAGGCCTTACAGTTCTTCAATGTCGGCCAGGAGCCGGCTGGCTTCAACCGACTGGACGATGTCATCGACAGTGAGGAGTACGACGAGGCAGGCTGCCATAGCCCTTCTTCCCTCCTGGACAACACGGAGGTCGACAAGCCTCGCTCAGCCGGTCCTTCTGCCCCACTGACTTCTCGCTCCTCCCTGCCAGCAGTTAGAGCACTGCTCCAGGAGATGCCTGCCATCATCTCCGCGGCTGCGATCCGCAAGGGGCTAGCGTGCCAGAAGCGGCTTCACCTGAAGCAGATGATTTGGTGGGAATTTTCGGGGCAACACTGACGCGCTATCCAGACCCCATCTGGCCGCGCTTCCCCGCTGCCATGAGCTGCTGATCCGCCGCCTTCTCCGAACCTGCTAAGCTCACGGCGCCAATTTCCACATATACACCCATTACCAAGGTCGAGGGCTTCTCCGACCAAGGCTGGCCTAACGTTCCTCCACTGGAGCCGGACTTGGCCTTGCTGTTTGGCACCAAGAACCACCTCGCTGGCTCGCGAGCAGTTCCCGCTTCTAAGCATGACCAGCTGCTGACGCGGCTCACCGATCGCGCACACCAGTGCGCCTTCCAGACCGGCGCTGCAGGAAATAACATTGCCCTTCTTGCCTTTGGCGTTTCCAAAATGGTGGAAGAGCTTGACGCTCCTGACGAGTCAAAAACCATCATTACTAAAACTGCTGATGCCATTCTCAATCTGTGCGCTCCTGTACTCATCGGTTCTGCTCGCATTGCTGCCTGGCAGACCCTTATCCAGCGGGCGTTGTGGCTCAAGGCCCTGCCCTCCATTCATGAACACCTGCACAGGGAGATGCTGGAAGGCCCCATCACCTCTGACGTTCTGTTTGGTCCCCATCTTAGAAGTGACATCGAGAGGGCTCAGAAGACAGCTGAACTGTCAGCCACGGTGCAAGACCTGGTCCACCCTTGGTCTTCCTCTCGCTCCAGCCGTTCCCCCAGAGGATGGGATGAACGACGCAGAAACTTCAGGGGCCCAGCTGCACCGCCCGCCCCGCGGAGCCGGCCTCCCGCTTCGGCTCCACCTCAGCGGGACCAGAGAGTTGGCGGCCAACGGTTCCGAAAGAGCCAGCAGATACCGTCTTGGCAGTCGCAGGAACCTCGCCGAAAGCAACCACAAAAATGACTCGTTGGGGGGAATGTGTGTGCTTCTGACTGTAATGTTAACTCTGTGACTGATTTTGGTTTTGAAATAAAACCCAAAAAATGTCACTTAGAGAGCATAATCCTACAGTCCTCTGCAGAATCCTCTGCCAAATCCTCACACATGTTCCCCACACCAAGCACTGCGACACATCTGCATGTTCCCGCAGTCAGTCATATTACACGGCCAGCTGTACGGGTGCGCTCCATTTTCGCACCGGCCCTAGCTTCCAGCCAGGCCCAACACATCCCGCTCCCCCCACAACGTAGGGTGGGACGGGATGTCATGGCGCTGTCGCGACCACGCACGGCGGCACAGTGCGCGGCTCCTTCCGCTGGCACTTTGTCATCCCCATGCACGGGCCCGGCTCCCACTCGTCCTCTATCTTTGGACTCCACGCTCCGCGGTGTGGATCAGCCTTTTCCAGCTGTTTTGCACTCGCCCTTTTGAGCGCAGCCCTCCATGGGTCGCTCCCAGTTCTCTGGTACGAGCGACGGCGGTAAGGGCGCAAACCCAGTCCTCGGACGTCGTTCACGTGACCTCGAACACGCATCTGCTGTCAGAACGCACGCAAGAATGGCGCCGCATTTGTCTCATGAGCAAATGGATATCAGACACCATTCATTGCGGTCACACACTCCATTTTCAGTCCGCTCCTCCTCCCTTCAACGGGATCGTGGAGACGAAGTTCACGTCACAGGAACAATCTCAGGCCCTGGAGCTGGAGCTGCGGGAACTTTTGTCCAAGGACGCCATTTCCCAAGTCCCTCGCGAACAAGAGCTCTCAGGTTTCTACTCCCACTACTTCATAGTACCGAAGAAGTTGGGCGGAATGAGACCAATTCTCGACCTTTCCCTGTTCAACTGCTCCATAGCAGTGATGCATTTCCGCATGTTAACAATGAGGCAGGTCCTAGAATACGTACGCTCCGGGGACTGGTTCACATCAATAGACCTGAAAGACGCATACTTCCACATCCCAGTGATTCCCAAACATCGAAAGTTCCTGCACTTTTCATTCAAGGGAGTTCAATACCAGTTCAATTGTCTCCCTTTCAGCTACTCACTAGCCCCGCGCACCTTCTCCAAATTTCTGGAGACCGCTCTGCAGCCATTGCGCACAGCGGAAATGAGGGTTTTATTTTACCTGGACGATCTGTTCCTATGCGCCCGGTCCAAGGATGAGGCGTCAGAGCAAACCAGGAAGTTAATAGAGCATCTGTCAACCCTGGGGTTTTCCATAAACTGGGAAAAGAGCTCCATCCTTCCATCCCAGTCGATTGTGTTTCTCGGGGTGGAGCTGAATGCCTCCCTAATGAGAGCACGTTTGTCTCCGGCGAGAGCGGCAGATCTCACCACGGTGACCTCCCGCGTGCAACCCCGCAAGATCGTGAGAGCCCTGTTAGCCATGAAACTTCTGGGAATGATGGCTGCAGCCCACGCTGTGGTGCCGTTAGGTTTACTGCACACGCCTACAGCGTTGGTTCATCTGCCTCCGGGTACACCCGATACGTCAGAAGAGATGTATTTTGAGGGTTCCCCCTTCAGTGGGCGGGGGCCTCGCTCACTGGGGCAGTCCCTGCATCCTCTCACACGGGGTTCCCATCGGACGTTCTACGTCACACGTATCTGTTTACGGATGTGTCACTGTTGGGATGGGGGGGCACGTGCTTGTCCCATACGGTGGCAGATCGCTGGCCCTCCCACACGCACGAGCACATAAATGTGTTGGAGCTTATGACAGTGAGGAATGTGATCAGACACTTCACTGCCCTTCTCGAGGGCTGTCATGTCGAAGTTCACACAGACAACCAGATGGCGGCAGCCTACATAAATCTCCAAGGGGGAGTTTGATCCCTCCCACTATTGCTTGTAGCCACAGATTTACTATGTTGGGCACATGTCCACCTGCTGTCCATCAAAGCCACCTACATTCCAGGGGTCCTGAACGTGGCAGCAGACATCCTGTCGAGAGGGGAACCCCGTGACTCTGACTGGCGTCTGCATCCCGCACTGATATCACAGATCTGGATCAAGTTCGGGGAACCCTCTGTGGATCTGTTCGCGGCTCGCGAAAACGCTCAGTGTCGCCTGTGGTTTTCCCTGAGTCCCCGGGACCACCCCCACTCGGAGTGGACACCTTCTCATACCAGCCCTGGCCTCAGACGCTCCTGTATGCATTTCCGCCAGTCCCACTGATTCCCCGTCTCCTGGACCGAGTTCGGTCGGAACAGCTCTTGGTAATTCTGGTATCTCCCAGACACTTGTCCGCGTCATGGTTTCCAGACCTGCAAGCGCTAGTGTCCGGCTCCCCGTGGAGGCTTCCGTGGAGGGCAGACGCCCTTCTCCAGGCGGATGGGATAATCAAACATCCTCCGGAAATAGGCCAACGGCTGTGGGTCTGGCCGCTGAGCGGTCACGTTTAGAGGCTTCTGGGCTGCCGCAAGATGTGGTCACCACAATTCAGAGTGCGCGGGCGCCTTCTACCGTCACATCTTATGCTGCTAAATGGGCAGCTTTCCAGAAGTGGTGCACAGAGCGGAATGTTCAAGCGCTCTCCTGCCAGCTGGCGGATGTCCTATCATTTCTGCAGATGCTGATGGACAGGGGCCTCACATTTAGCACTATTAAAACATATGCTGCAGCTATCTCATCCTGTCACCAGGGTTTTGGAGATAGATCTGTTTTCAATCATCCCCTCACAAAACGTTTTCTAAAAGGTGTCAGAAGGAACAGACCTGTGTCCCGCCCGCTATTTCCCCAGTGGGACCTAACGGTGGTTCTGCACGGCTTATCTGAAGCCCCATTTGAACCCTTGGACCAGGTCTCACTCAAGTTCCTGTCACTCAAAACTGCCTTGCTGCTGGCACTGGCATCAGTCAAGAGAGTGAGCGACCTAACCGCCCTCTCAGTGTCTTCCGCATGCCTCAGGATCCGGGAAGATGGCGGGTCCGCTGTTTTAAGCCCCAACCCAGCCTTTGTGCCCAAAAACATTAATACTTCCTTCAAATCCAGGTCAATTTCATTGGCTGGACTTTTTCCTCCTCCCCATACTTCTGATGAGGAGGCAGCTTCCCACCTTCTCTGCCCGGTGCGCACACTTGCGCGATATGTGTCACGCACTTCAGGGATTCGCCGCTCACAAAGCCTGTTTGTGCACTACAGAGATTCTTCCCTTGGGCAAGCGCTGTCGATCCAGCGTCTTTCACACTGGCTGTGTGACGCCATTTCACTCGCTTACACATCATCAGGGCGGGATCCTCCTGAGACACTCAGGGCTCACTTAGCCAGAGGGATTTCCTCTTCTATGGCGCTCCACAGTGGTGTGTCGATGGACGACATTTGTCAGGCTGCTTCATGGGCTTCACCCTGTTCCTTTACTCGTTATTATTTACAAGATGTGTCTTCAGGATCCATCACTCGTTCAGTGCTTGGACCTCAGCAGGCTGAGTGAAAGCATTATGGCACCACATCAGCCCTACCTGAATGACTTTCATCCTCTTGTGGATGATATTTTTAGTGGGGGCCCCACTCTTCTCTCTGGGCACCTCAGCCTTTTAAGCCCTGGGCTAAGGCTGAGCGACCCTCGCTAAAAGGAGACATGTTGGGTGTGTCCATTGGTTGAGCTAACCAGTGTGGCGTAAACCCATCCAGCTGCGCATTATTCCAATAGCAGCTAGCTTAAGGGCTAAGACTAGACGAAATAGAACAATAGAACGTTGGTTATGTATTGTAACCCCAAATTCTATGAGTCTAGTCGCAGCCCCACTGGTTCTGTTAGGACTAAGAGCCATCGGAGACGAACAGTGGAGTCGCTCCACTTATATACCCACAGGGGTGCCCACCATTGGTGGGCGTACAAGCTCTTCATGATTGGCTGATGCTGAGATCATCCTTCCAATAGCAGCTAGCTTAAGGGCTGCGACTAGACTCATAGAATCTCGGGTTACAATACGTAACCAACGTTTTCTTCTTCCGTCGGTCACTGGAATTATTTGGTACTCTTTGTCAAGGTTTTTAGTTTGCCTCGTTCTCTTTTATTTGTTTTTGAAGTGAACCGAGTCGACAATGCGCAGGTTTCTGGTTTCTAAACCTAGCTACAGTGCTAAGGCACTAGCGGCAGAAGCCGGCTCGTCGGCTGCTACTTCTAAACTCGCCACAGCCAGTTGCACAAGCGCAGCCCTCCTGCTCTCCCCGTCGCTACCAACCCAGCTGTCGCTGCTGGTGACACAGGCCCGAACAGTAGCGCACCGTCCCGAACCTGGAATATTCAGTAAAGCTGGATGCGTGCTTTTGTTTCCCATGACGTAAATTTGGGGGGAAGAACAATGATAGGGATTTGGCTTTCACAAAAAAAGGATTTAATAATTGGAAAACAGCACTGGAAAAGGACAAGGGATTTACAAAGCATGCATCAAGTCAATGCCACATAAAAAATGAAAAAGCGGGTCTGAAATGTCCCAAGGAGAGGCCACAGGGGAAACAATAGGTAATTTAATAAGTCCCACACAAATAAAAAAAATAAAACGATACTACATAAAAACTATTGGAGAAGTAGTTCAGGTCCAAGCAGTAAATGAACTGCCACTTCATGGCAGTGTGGAAAGCGGTGATGATTTCTCTGCGGGACTGTTCTTAAAAATGGTTGACTACACACTGGCCAAAGACTCCAAATTTAATGAAATAAACAAACATATCCCAGAAAATGCAAAATACACCTCTCACAACATACACACGGAATTATTGCAACACTGGCAAAAATGGTATTAAAAAAGATCAAAGATATTTATGACAAAGCAGATTATGCTGGGTTTTGCATTAAAAATGATGGAACTAGGGACAGATGTGGAGAATCAGTCAGTCATGGTTAGAATTGTATGTAATGGCATTCCAGAGGAACACCTTATTGGTCTGCTTGACCTCAGCCAGTTAAATGCTGAATTTATTACCACCCAAACCCTTGAGCATCTCTCTGACTCAGGCCATAGTGCAGCAGAAATGATCAGTCAGTGCTATGATGGAGCTTCTGTCATGAGTGGGGTCAGGGGTGGGGTTCAGGCCTTACTGCAAAAGAAGGTAGGGAAGGATATTCCCTACATCCACTGCTACAACCACCAGCTGCACTTGACATTGGTCCATGCAATGCAAGCAGAGCCATGTGCAAAAACCTCTTTTGATCTTTCAGGATCTCTACACTCATTTTTCCACTGTCATTATGTTTCACAAGACTATGATGTTCCCTCCCTGAAACGACTGTTGGAGATCAGGTGGACAAGCCACCATGATGGGACGAAGTGCCTTGTGGAAAATCAGGATGCCATTATGAGTATCCTGTCAGAGGTTACAGAGGACAGAGCTGCTGCTGTTGATATCTGTACAGAGGCATCAGGACTGCTGATGATGTTAATGAGGGACAATTTCTTTGAAAAAGGAAAATTCCTCCTAAAAGTTCTGGGTTCCTTTAAGTCTGCACATTCTATGCTGCAGTCTCACTCTGTTGAACTGTGCTGTGCTTCAGAAGTAGTCAGTGCATCTCTGCAGGCTTTGAAGCAGATGAGAGAGAAGGAAAGTGAAACATTAACCAGCACACCTGCACCAGCTGCTAAAAGACAAAGAGAAACAAGCTCACTGCTAACAGTTAGTGTTGTAATGTCCACTGTGGGCCGTGCAGAAGACTCCACAAATCCTAGCCAGGCTCTGAAGAGAGCTCTTCAACATTTTGGACATAGTCATTGTAGAGATGGAGACAATATTCTC
This sequence comes from Nothobranchius kuhntae, assembly GCA_006942095.1. Classification (NCBI taxonomy): domain Eukaryota; kingdom Metazoa; phylum Chordata; class Actinopteri; order Cyprinodontiformes; family Nothobranchiidae; genus Nothobranchius; species Nothobranchius kuhntae. Next base: position 147,428 of record SSNQ01034127.1, on the reverse strand, counting down.
CAAAAGCAATCCTGATCTCATGAAAGCAGTTAACTGCCTTCAACCTCAGTCTCCCTCTTTTTTGGATCCTGACATGTTAAGTCCTCTGCAGAAAATGACAGGAAGTGACAGTGACAAACTTTCCAGTGAGATTCTTGTTGCAAAAATAATGTTGAAGAAAGAGTTCAAAAAGTCTGATGACGATAACAGCGAAGAGTTTGTAGACCTCTCCACCATTTGCAAATATCTACATGGGTATAAGAATGCCTTTCCTCAGCTCCGTCGCATGCATGTGACCACCCTTGTGATTGGAATATCAGCAGCATTATGCGAGAGCTCTTTCTCTACTTTGTCTCGTGTTCTTACCCCGTTCCACTGTGCTACACTACATGAAAGAAAAAGAAATGTAGTCATTCTGGCTCACGAGAAGGCCATAACAACAGGCCTAGATATGGATGGATTTGTTAGGACTTTAGCACAGAAAAGCAGGCGGCTGATGCTGTAATGACTGATAAAAGTCATAAAGAAATAAAAACAACAACAATTCTAAAAAAAATAAATAAAAAATATATGAGTAAAATAAAAAATAAAACAAAAATGGAAGGATAGACAGATAAGATAGATAAAATAGATTAAAGACATAAAAAAGATAAAAAAAACATTAAAAAATTTAAAGATGATAGATAGATAGATAGATAGATAGATAGATAGATAGATAGATAGATAGATAGATAGATAGATAGATAGATAGATAGATAGATAGATAGATAGATAGATAGATAGAAGAAAGAAAGAAAGAAAGAAAGAAAGAAAGAAAGAAAGAAAGAAAGAAAGAAAGAAAGAAAGAAAGAAAGAAAGAAAGAAAGAAAGAAAGAAAGAAAGAAAGAAAGAAAGAAAGAAAGAAAGAAAGAAAGAAAGAAAGAAAGAAAGAAAGAAAGAAAGAAAGAAAGAAAGAAAGAACGAACGAACGAACGAACGAACGAACGAACGAACGAACAAAGATTAATGCAGCCCCAAAAGGGAACAGGCCAGTGTCCCATTTGTGCCGGTCCCAAGCAGATGGAAATGCAGAGGGTAGTGTCGTCGTCTTCCTCCGCTTATCAGGGTCCGGGTCGCGGGGGCAGCATCCCAACTAGGGAGCTCCAGACCGTCCTCTCCCCGGCCATCTCCACCAGCTCCGCCAGCAGGACCCCAAGGCGTTCCCGGACCAGACTGGAGATGTAACCTCTCCAACGTGTCCTGGGTCGACCCGGGGGCGAGGTTCTCCTGCCACCAAACTCGATACACTCCACACCATGGCTGCGCCTAGAAATTCTGTCCATAAAAGTAGTGAACAGAACCGGTGACAAAAGGCAGCCCTGGCGGAGTTCAACCCTCACCGGGAACAGGTCCGACTTACTACTGGCTATTCGGACCAAACTCGCGCTCCTCTGGTAAAGGGACTGAATGGCCCTTAACAGAAAGCCACCCACCCCATACTCCTGGAGCGTCCCCCACAGGGTGCCCCTGGGGACACGGTCATAAGCCTTCTCCAAATCCACAAAACACATGGATTGGTTGGGCAAACTCCCATGCCCCCTCCATCACCCTTGCAAGGGTTTAGAGCTGCTCCACAGTTCCACGGCCAGGACGAAAACCACATTGCTCCTCCTCAATCTGAGATTCAACTATCGCTCGGACCCTCCTCTTCAGTACCTTGGAGTAGACCTTTCCAGGGATGCTGAGGAGTGTGATCCCTCTATAGTTGGAACACACCCTCAGGTCACCCTTCTTAAAGATGGGGACCACCACCCCGGTCTGCCACTCCACAGGAACTGCCCCCGATGACTATGCAATGCTGCAGAGACGTGTCAACCATGACAGCCCTACAACATCCATAGCCTTGAGATACCCAGGACGAATCTCATCCACCCCCGGGTCTCCGCCGCTGTGTAGTTATTTGACTACCTCAGCAACTTCTGCCCCCGAAATTGGACAGTCCATCCCCAGGTCTCCCGGCTCTGGTTCCTCCTCGGTATGCACGTAGGTGGGATTGAGGAGCTCCTCAAAGTATTCCTTCTACCATCCGACTATAGCGCCAGTTGACGTCAGCAGCTCCCCATCCCCACTGTAAACAGTGTGAGCGAGTTGCTGCCTTCCTCTCCTGAGGCGCTGGACAGTTTGCCAGAACCTCTTTGGAGCCGATCGATAGTCTTTCTCCATGGCCTCACCAAACTCCTCCCACGCCCGAGATTTTGCCTCGGCAACTGCCACTGCTGCACACCCCTTTGGCTATCCAGTACCTGTCTGCTGCCTCCGGAGACCCACAGACCAGCCACGCCCTGTAGGCCTCCTTCTTCAGCCTGACGGCTCCCCGAACCTCTGGTGTCCACCAGTGGGTACGGTGGTTGCCACCACGACTGGCACCAGCCACCTTGCGACCACAGCTAGCAACAGCTGCCTCAACAATCGCAGAGTGTAACAAGGCCCACTCAGAGTCAATGTCCCCCACTGCTCTCGGGACGCGGTCAAAGCTCTGCCGGAGGTGGGAGTTGAAGACCGTCTTGACAGGTTCTTCTGCCAGGCATTCCCAGCAGACCCTCACTATGCGTTTGGGTCTGCCAGGTCTACGCGGCATCTTCCCCTGCCATCTGATCCAACCCACCACCAGGTGGTGATCAATTGACAGCTCCGCTCCTCTCTTCACTCGGGTGTCCAAAACACATGGCCACAGGTCAGATGGCACTATTACAAAGTCTATCATCAACCTGCGACCTAGGCTGCCCTGGTACCAAGTGTACAATGAGCATCCTTATGTTCGAACATGGTGTTCATTATGGCTAAACTGCGGCTTGCACAGAAGTCCAATAACGAAACACCACTCGAGTTCAGATCAGGCGGGCCGTTCCTCCCAATCACACCCCTCCAGGTCAAGCTGTTATTGCCCACGTGAGCTTTCAAGTCCCCCCAGCAGGACAATGGAGTCCCCTGATGGAGCACTATCTAGCACTCTTCCCTGGGACTCCAAAATGTGTCGGTACTCTGAACTGATATTTGGCCCATAAGCACAAACAACAGTCAGGACCCGTTCCCCGACCCGAAGGTGCAGGGAAGCTACTCTCTTGTCCCCCGGGGTAAACTCCAACACACAGGCAGAGAGTCTTGGGGCTCACAAAAAGCCAACCCCAGCCCTCTGCCTCTCACCCGTAGCAATTCAAGTAAAGGAGAGTGTCCAACCCCTCTCAAGGACTTGGGTTCCAGAGCCAATGCTATGTGTAGAGGTGAGGCCGACTATATCTAGCCGGTACCGCTCAACCTCTACCACAAGCTCCTGCTCCTTCCCCGCCAGCGAGTTGACGTTCCATGTCCCAAAAACCAGTTTTGTTGTCCGGGGATCGGACCACCAAGGCTCCCGCCTCAGTCTGCCACCCGATCCACACTGCACCAGACCCTTCATGTTCCTCCTACGGGTGGTAGGTCCACAGTTGGATGAGCCCATGTATCCGGTTCGGGCTGGACCCGGCCGGGCCCCATGGGTGAAAGCCCCGCCACGGGGTGCTCGCTCATGGGCCCCAACCCCAGGCCTGGCTCCAGGGTGGGAGCCCGGTAACCCTTCGGGCCGGGTACTCCGACTCTTTGTTTCCATATTCATGAAAGATCCTGTGAACCGTTCTTTGTCTCACCCTTCACCTAAGACCAATTTGTCATGGGAGACCCTACCAGGGGCACAAAGTGCCCCAGACAACATAGCTCCTAGGATCATTAGGGCACTCAAACTCCTCCACCACGATAAGGTGACGTTCAAGGAGGAGTCGTAGAGGGTATTGTAAGGAATGGATCAAAGGAAAAGATAGATATATGGATTGAAGAACCGTAATGATGATAGCATAGTTTTTTATGCATTTTAGGGATTTGGGGGTATGTGACACCCGAAAAATAATTTCCCAGACCTGCCCCCCAATATTCTACCTGCACCCCTTTGTAGGGCTGGCTAAATCCGGCCCTGTTGTAGAGCGACTGTGACCTTGGTGAAAAGAGAGAATGGTTCCAAGAGCTTGCTCACCCGATCGGCCTAATTGGGGCTGCTGGAGAACTAAGGAATCAGGAAGTGTTTCCTGTATTTATCAACTTTATTGTTAATAAATTTAGACAAATCAGAATTTGACAAGTTTAAAGGCATTACCAAAGACCTCAGAGAATCATGCCTTTACTCAGATACTTAGAGGATTAACTCTTAGTTTGAAGTGAAAATGTTTTAACAGTTATGTGGAGCAAAAATGTTAAACATTAATAATAATATCATGGTATTATTGTGTGAATATACTGGCAGATTAACACAAAGTCAACAAATACTGATCTGATGTAGTTTAAGATCAGAAATGAATCATTACAGGAAAATTATTCATTTTAACACATCATTCATTAATGTAAAGTACCAGTACAGGACACATTAATCAAACACATTGGATTTAAACAAACTGTTCATTCAAGATAATATGATGTTTTTAACTTATTCACTGCCAGGAGTTTCCTGATCAGAAAAGCCCTTCGCTCCCAGCGTTTTGCAGCATTTTCACTCACGTAGTGCGCACACGGCAAGTTTCTACCCCCCATGAGGCGGAAAATATCTAACTGGTCAGATTTTCACCTCAGCGTCTCGTGAGGCGGAAAACTCGGTAAAAATCAGACGCACACAGCGAGCAATCTGCTGATTAAACAGTCATTCGAGGCAATTTGCTCTCGTGTGCGACAGGCTTTAGGACAATTCAGAGAAACCAGTCAACCTGACAGTCATGTTTTTGGATGGTGGGAGGAAGCTGGAGTACCCGGAGAGACCCCCCCCCACACACACACACACAGGGAGAATATGCAAACTCATGGATTTTCTGCTTCCTGATCACGACGTGTGATGTACGCGGATGAAGATTGGCTTTAGAGCTGGGGTGTTTGTTCTCATGGTGTGGGGGCTCATTTCAACGCCCACACAGTAAAGAAATGCAAATGACGACTTTAGTCACCAGAATGGCAACTTTTGTCATCAATGGCTGTTAATGAACATTAACCCTTCTATTTGGTCTCCCAACTAAATCCCTTCATAAACTCCAACTTCTCCATAACTCTGCAGCACGCATCATTACTGGGACCCCCTCAAGAAATCACATCACTCCTGTTCTTAAAAACCTGCACTGGTTGCCAATAGAAACCAGGATCATATACAAGATCCTACTACTTACATTTAAATCTGTACATAGCATGGCTCCACTTTATCTATGTAACTCACTAACTATTGCAACCACTTCCCGATCTCTTAGATCCTCATCTGCACTTCATCTGGTTCAACCTCGAGCTCGCCTTACCACCAAGGGGAGCAGAGCTTTCAGTTGCTCTGCTCCACGGCTCTGGAACTCACTTCCCTCTGCCATTAGAAATACGGACTCTTTTCCATTATTCAAGGCACACCTCAAAACCCACTTATTCAAACAAGTTTATTCCCTTGAGACCTAGACTTTAGAATTGTTTCAAATTTGTAGGTATCTTGTTTGTTCTCATTGTCCTATCTAACCTCTGTTGTTTTTTGTTTTTATCTTTGTAAGGTGACCTTGGGTTTGAGAAAGGCACCCTCAAATAAAATGTATTATTATTATTATTATTATTATTATTATTATTATTATTATTATTATTGTTATTATTATGAGTTAAAGAGTCATTTATGATGAGAAAGATGAACTTTATTCAGAAAGCAAAAGTCTCATTTTCTGCATGAGACATTGGCCTTCCAGCTAAGATAAAGAGTCAAGAGAAGGACTTATTATGGCTTCCTTATTTGGTAACAAGGTTGCCAAACAGTGCTTTTCTGGTGTAAAGACCAGACAGATAGGATGGGTCACACCAGTTCATCTCGTCCTATCGGCACCACAGCCTCAGAATGACCTGTATGGAGAATTAGTTCAAACCTGCAAGTTAAAGGTTAACTTCTGGTCAGTTTGATGAAATACCTGGCCTTTTGGTACACTACAAACCTTTGGCTATATGTAAAAAATATATATATTGAAAACAACTAAAAACGTTTGTTAGTGTCTGTATTAAACTTTCAGTTCTTTTACTTCTGCTAAGAAAGACGCACATCTGTATTGTAATACAGTAGCACATTTTTAAAACTTAAAAGCTTCACTGCACAAACGAACAATTTAAGACTTTGGATGTGAGGTAGCAGCACTCTGTAGCATATAATTAAACTTCTTTTGTTTTAGTTTAGCAGCAAACTAGGCAGGATTTGTTTGTCAAAATGTCCCCGTCTAATAAGCATGAAACAAAGGGTAGAGCAAGAGCAAGAAAAAAATGATCTACACTTCATTCTAATGATCAACAAACAAAAGTAATATAGTCAAGTTCTCCTTGTCCTGCAAAATGTGTTCAATGAATATTTAAAAACAAAGAAGGAAAACAAGACAGGATGATTCAAATCAGTTTGGTTCATTATGAAACCCTATATGAAGCTAATATCTTAGAGGAGTTAATATCCAGGTTTCCAATTACACAGGAATTGAGATTGTGTGTGTGTGTGTGTGTGATTCTTATCTAATGAGTTTTATAGAACTTTGGGATAATGGGAATTTGACATATCAAGAAACTGTCTCTAAAATACAATTAAGTCTTCATTATTGATCCTATTAACAGAGAAAAGCTCTTTCCAGTTACTCCACATGTCTCATTAGTGTTTTTTGTCTCGTTTCAAAGAGTAATGCTTTATAAATCTCTAGGCATCTAAGATTTCTCATCAATAACAGATGCAGATTATCTCCGGTGTAGTCATTTCAATTAAAAATATGAGCAAAAACGATGGATCAGTGAAGGAGGGCTGTGAAGCAAGTGATTCAGTTAATGTCAGGGTCAAAAATAAAACAAGCGTAAAAATGTAAGTTTTTAAATGAGAAAAGAATACCACCAGCTACCATCTATGGTGTTATAGGGTCATGAAGCTTGTTTGGCAGTGACCAGCAGGGAGATGGATGCATAAATGAAGCAGCTCGTTTACTTTTAATTTGAATACTCTCTGGAAGCCTAAAGCTGCACATGAGACAGCCATCATCTTGTATCAGAATTCTGTTTCTGTCTGATCTTCAACTCCAGAGCAATCCTCATTACCCTGCTATTAAACATTATTGTGGTTGTTTTTAGTATCAAATGGTAAATGGCCTGTATTTGATATAGCATCTTCTAGAGTCCTGGAACCCCTCAAGGCACTTCACAACACAGTCATTTGACCATTCACACACACATTCACATGCTGGTAGGGATGAGCTACGATATAGCCACAGCTGGCCTGGGGCACACTGACAGAGGCGAGGCTGCCGAGCGCTGGTGCCACCAGTCCCTCCGACCACCACCAGAAGGCAAGGAGGGTTACGTTTCTTGCGCAAAGACACAACGACAGCGACAAACTGAGCAGGGCTCGAACCTACGACCTTCTGATAACGGGGTGAGTGCTTAACTCCTGTCACGGTCACCCCAAATAAAATATCTAAAAATATCTGTTGCAGTCATAGGAGAAACAATAAGAGCAAAGATGTTTTTTTTGTCTTTCTATTGAGTGGTAAAACACCAAAGCTTTCATATGATTAGTTAGATTTTCACAAGATAAACAAAATAAAAAACATTCAAGGCTCACCATTCCATGACGAGTTGTATTCTTTTTTCTGCTATTCTTACGTAGCACGCTTTTAACACGGCATTACAACCGACCAAAGTGATGTGCATTAATAAAACAAGGCAGAAATTAGGCCTGGAATGAAAACTAATTTTGCTGAACAATATATTGTCCAACAAATTATTGATGATAAACAATATTATCGACATTATCAAGACCAAAATAACCACTTATGTAATGTTAATATATCATAATAATGCAAGCAAACTCTTTAAAATGTAACAATTGAACTTCTATTTAACATTGGAATGTTCTGAACCAAAACCTATAAATAAAAATAAACAAACCAAAAATAAAGAAATAAATAAAGAAGGACTTTCACTCTCTGTTATAAAATATTGCACCAAAAACAATAAAATAGACCCTGTCTCTCCAAAACAATAACGACAATGGCCTATCCAGTCCAAAACTGCACTTCAGTAATGATAATAAATATTAATAACAGAGTTCAATATTTCTTATTCTCGTTATATTGAGGCTGGAAAAAGTATTGTGTTAATTTTCTTTCATCGTACGGTTAATTGATTTATTGATTATCGTCCCAGCCCTAGCACAAATAGTCGCATACGTCATAAAAGCAATTTAAAGGAACAGCGAAGTAAAGCCAAACAAACAAGGTGGAACCACAAGATACTAATCCACAGATTTAAAACTGAACATCCAAGGTTGAAAGAAGGATGACAAAGTATGACTTAATGCTTTATGGTTTACGAGTTAAAGGCCAAGGAGAAGTAGTGTGCTTTCAGGCGTGATTTTTAAATGGCATTAAAAGGTGCTTGCCTAACCTGAAGAGGTAGTGAATTTGAAAGTTGTGGGGCACAGATAGAAAAAGCCCTTTCCCCACGGGTCTTCAAACGTGCCTTAGGGAGGGTGAGGAGCAGAACCTCCCTGAACCGTCTGCAGGTGGTTCAGAACGCCTGTGCTTGGCTTCTGACCAAGTCCTCCAAACACACCCACATCACCCCGCTTCTCCTCCAGCTTCATTGGCTGCCAGTCAGTGTCAGGGTTAATTTCAAGATCCTGGTTCTGGTCTATAGGGCCTTCCATGGACAAGCACCATCATACATTGGTGATCTTCTTAGTCCCTACACCCCCAGCAGGTCCCTGAGGTCCAGTGATCAAAGCCTACTGGTTGTGCAGCACCAGGCTAAAGACCAAAGGTGACAGATCATTTGCTGCTGTGTAGCAGATCTAAGAGCCGAGGGTGGAACTTTGAGGGACCCCCAGGCAAAGGAGACCGACTGGGATTACTAGTCTTCCAGCGGTTTTCCCAGCGGTGAAACTTTCCCGAGCATCCCCCTCCCCCAGCCAGCGCACAACAGTGAGACTGTCCGCGAATGTACCCCACCCCACGAGCGCACGCCACGGCTGGAAAATGTTCTAGGGGAAACACTGATCTTGGATGGGTTCCCATTCTCCCCCATTTATTTCTACTGAGAAAAGTGCCCAGCTAAAAAACACATTTTATATTATGCATTTTTAGAAAGTCCAACATACAGTATGGCATGATAATTTAAATATAATTAAACAAAGTAAATTAAAATATAAAATTACAACTGGTCAATAGTAATCCCGCATGATCTGCTTTCAATAGTGCGCTGGGTGTTGCAACTTTAGGTTGCACAAAAAACAGACTCGTGTTGACTCCAGTTAGGTTTGAAGATTGAGGAACCAACCCAATAAGGCGACAACATTGTTAAGCTCTACAGCACCCAGTGGGGAATCTATTCATGCCTGTCTGTCCAACCACCCTCACCAGCAGGAAATGTTGCCCAAGGACACAACAGCATTATTTTTCACCAGGAGCCGGCATTGATCCTGCAACCCTCTGATTGTAGTTAAACCCACTCTACTTCCTGCTGTCTCCCACATAAATGAAATAAATATTTGTTCAAAAAAGACAGAGAATATGGGCAAATTGTGAAGATAATGTGCATCTCACAGTAGCCCTTGTGTGATCTGTATGCAATCTGACTTTATGTGATTGAATCCATTTAAAATTTTAACTCAAGGGCAAAAATAGTTATAGCCATTTTCTTCACACTACAAGGAGTCTCACAAGAATAGACTGAGCAATTAGAATCAAAGGGTAAAGAGCAAAAACCTTTACAGACAAAAGTTCTTTTTCTCGTCTTTGTGAAAGAGGTTTGGCGGTAGCTGGAGATTTTCTGTGTCTGAGTTCAGTGGGTTCCATAAAATGAGGACTCTAATGGAAGAGAACCTTTCTCCTTTGATCACAAGCGGTGACCTGGGATTAGTTAACAGGGCACAACCACCAAATCTCAATGGTTAGCAGGAGTCAAACCAAGTCAATAAGTCAGAGGCAAATTAAGAGACAAGGCAGTTTAAAGCTTTAAATTGAAGGAAGAATTAATATCAATACTAAATTTCACAGGAGGCAATGTGGGTGATGTATTTGCCTTTTTCTCAGTAATAAATCAAACTGCTGTGATCTTTAAAAGAATAAGGGCTGGTGGGAGAAGTCTTGAATGACAGCTAAAGATTAAGCTCTTAAGATGTCCAAAAGAGAGTAAAACAAATGATTTTTAAACTCACATTCATGAAGCTCATATTGAGTTCTTGTGTTTTCCTATTTCAGTTCTAAAGTGAATTCCTTGGTAACACGTAGAGTCCAACAACAGCAACATTTCTACAGCATAATAGAGCGCTTTTGCTTTACACTTCAAAGGCTTTCATGGATTGGCCGTCACTCGGCTGACAGGCAGCAGCTGACAAGTTTTCACCCTGTCTGTGACAGCACATACGGCAACCCAGCAACACTGTTTTTGGCAGCATATCACACAGAGTGCAACAAAATATAAATAAATAAAAACCATGAATTAGAAGAAGCAGTTTTTTGTGAAGTACAACTAGGATTTTTTTTCTTTTTATTTAAACTAAAAGTTATTGTAATGTTGTTGGTTTAATGGACGTCCACTGGGTTAATTACTATTTGGCAGGAGGAGATGGGTTTATTTCCAAATCTGTAAAAAGTATTCCGGCTTGCATCCCTTGTTGAAATGCTCTCCAGGAAGAGGACTCAAGCATGGAAACATCCCTCATGTAAAGATGCAGTATTTGTTCTTGGAAACAGCAGCTCAAGTAAGCTACATTTTGAAAAAGAAGAAGAAACAAAACAAAACAGAGAAATAAGGTTCGACCTCTTTTTTTCAGACCCCCCCACCCCCACCCCCCATCACAAAATCTGATGGTTGCAGATCTGTGCAACAACAGCTGCTTGTAACACCAACAGACACAGGAGCAGACACTCAGCTGAGCTGCTATGGTCTATTTCTAGAACGACTCCAAACCGAACCGAACCTCTTTCCACTCAGTTTAGTTGCCCCCACCCCCCCACCCCCCCAGACTCCTCCTCTGTTTAATTCCGCCACAGCTCTTTCCTCTGTTCTAAACGACCTGGGATTATAACCTGGGAAGATAACGTTAGCTTAATATTTTAGCTTCCGTGATCATCAGCTGGTGTGTTCGCATCATACTCGGAACTTGGAAATTTTGACTTCCGAGTAGGAAAAATCACAGCAAAGATGTTTGCTTCAGTTTAATTTGCAGTTTGTAAAACTAAAAGGATCTACTCATCACACAATTTGTCTAGAGTGGAAAGGAGAGGAAAAGGAGTACATGGGTTTAGTTTGTGAAACACCACAATATTAAAATACAAACTGTTGTATGGTGTCGAAGTTTGTTTTTGTTTCATTTGTAGTTTATAATACATGTACACCTAATCATAGTTATTCCAGAGGGCATAGAAGAGGAATAGGAGTACATAGAGCTGGGATAAAATTTTTGCATCATTTAGAAACAGTTGTGGTTAAAAGTTTTGATAGTGCAGAATTTTGTACAATGCTATGATGGTAAGATACAAACAACTGTTATTTGTCATTTGTCTAATATGGTTAAATTAATTGAGAAAAAAAATATTTAAATAAAAAAGAGATTTAAATAATTATAAACTCTCAAAAGTATTGAAAATTGTTACCGTTAAGTATCAGTATCAATTCCTAGGTACCGGGACTTGTTATTGCATCAATTTAAATGTCAAAGGTACCCATCCCTAGAGACAAGAGAGCGCTAAACGCCAGTCGCTATTTTCTATGTCCAAAATGTCTTTTGTTGTCCAAGACTTCAAATGGTGTTTTTGCTGGTGAAGGTTTTCCGTCATCCAGGTCAGGGTAATCCAAAAGGTTCAAATGAAGGCGACTGGGCTTCTTTGGTTTCTTGAAGATGTTTCGCTTCTCATCCGAGGAGCTTTGTCAGTTAGATCTCTAATTTCCCTCTGGGGTTAATAAAGTATTTTTGAATTGAATTGAATTGCCTTCATTTGAACCCTTTGGACCTAAATTGGTGTATTTCTTTTTGAGTCTCTCGTAGTTTGTCCTGAGTTTCAAGTGGTAGCAGCCAGCTGTTTCTCCCTTTCTGATATTATTGTAATTAAGTAAAAGTGAAGTAAATTGTATTTATATAGCACCCATGACAGAAAGAGAATCACAAGGCGCTTCACAGAAAGCAAGTGCAGTGGTTCTGTGAGACCGACAACCAGATGGTCCAATAGTTGCTTTTGGTCAAAAACATGTTATTGTTGGATGTTTTTAGACAAATGCAAGAAATCCACTATTTTTTTATCTCTACAATATAGTTATAGCTATGTTGGCAAAAGGAGATCTGAGGCACTCAGGAGATACAAAAATAAAAAGCTCAAATTGTTAAAAACTCACATTTTGAGCCCTGACGAAGGCCCTGTGGGCTGAAGCGCGTCGGCATTTATGTTTTTAACTATTTGAGCCATGTACTAATAAAGGCTTTTTATTGTTTGTATCTCCTGAGTGCCTCAGATCTCCTTTTGCCAACATTTATGTGGATCCCTTTGCTGAAGAGTACCAGTGAGAGCACCAGATAAAATTTCTTACACCCCTGCAGCACTTCCAGCATTTTTTCTATTTTCATAGTTATAGCTATACTATGTTAGAATGTTGTTAAGAGGCGTGAAAAAAAGCTAATTTATCTTCCCAATTTGCTGTAACAGCTTTAAACAGACACAATAAATTATTAAAACACAAAATCTGTAGAGGCTTTGCCTTTGTTATGCTTGGGTGTAGTTGTTTGACCCACTGTTGAGAAGCAACATGTTTTCTTTAACCCCCAGAAACCCAAATTTAGAAAACAACTGCAAAATCTTTTTTTAACCTTTCACATGTTGTTCTAGGAGGCCAAATAAATGGGCCTATTTACACATTTTAACATCCACTAGTGTTGCAGAACTGAACAATAGGACCTATTAGCAATGTAAATGTGGTTTTAAAAAGAAAAAAAATGGGGAAGGTTTATTTTTGTAGACTTAAATCTGATGTTGTAATATTACAAGCGTGAGTGTCTGGGGGTTAAACTAAAGAGTGTTCATGCAGGAATGTAATCTGTGTTAAACATGAATTTGTTTGTTACCCTCAGGAGGTGTCCTCTGTGGCAGCCATTTTGAACCAGCTAAAGAGGAACCCTTCTTCTTCTTGTTTATTGGCGGGTGGCATCTAACTTCTAGGTGCATTTCTGCCACCCACTGTGCTGGAGTGTGAGTTAAAGAGGAACCCCGCCTCTAATGCTGCCTTTATATAGTAAAATGCCTGAGTGGGCTGAGGTGATTGGCTGACCTGAATTGGAGGGGGGGTCGGAGAGTATATAAGTGGACTGCTGGGTGTGGCAAGGGATAAAGATCTCTCTGAAAGTGACTGAGACTGGAAGAGAGTTGGATGGGTGGCCATTTTGAAGACTGCTGGATTATCTGATTGTTTTTTTTTTTTAGACCTGAGGAAATTAAACTGGTTTTCCTTGTTCATCAACCAAGTCATCATGTCTCTTTTGTCCTCACTACACTTCATGCAGTGACATGTAGAATCACCACGGGAGACAAAAGTTAAGGAAAAAATTTTATTCATTATGATTGGCTGAGGTGAATGTGGGGATCCGGGGTCTGGAGGCTCTGATCGGTTCTGAAGTGAAAACAAGCGTGAGTATCTTGAAGTTAATTTGTGAACAAAACCAAGTGAGATGAGGCTTATGGTTTCCAGGACGTTTTTGGAGTCAGGCCTGGCTGAGTGGAATGGTCGAGAGACAGAGGCAGAGACTGGGAGCTGAGCAAGGGAGAATGGGAGTCCAGGTGTTTCCAGACGGGCAGGTGAGTGGTGGAGAGCAGGTGGTCAGAGGCAAATGACGCGGCTGACAGGCAGGGTGGATCCAAGGAGTATTGTAGAAGGGTGATCTTTGGTTGACGAGAGAAACCTGAGTTGGTCGGGAGAATAGGGCAGATTAATACGAGGATCACTAAGATACTGGAAGCAAACAGAATTTTTAAACAGATGTAGGAGTAACATACGTATGTATTTGGGTGCTTTTAAAGCTTAATATACTACCCTACACTTTGACCAATATGATGTGATTTTCTGCATAAATATGGAAATCCAGTCTGATTGGTCTTTGAATGTTTAACCAGAAGATTTAGAATTCTTTGTTTATTCAGGGATTGTCAGTACTTCGTATTAATTCAAGAAGAGAGTCAAGTTTATAAAAAGTAAGAAATTTATTTTCTAAACAATTAAAAACATGACAACTAGGACACTTTGTGATGAATGAATGTAAGTGGATGGAATGTGAGGTGTGATAATTTGTGAATGTGATGTTATCAGAACCTTCGCGTCTGGAGAAACTGAGTTCTGAGTGGGAGTGAATTTGGTCTGCCTTAAACTATAGTGATGGTTTCTAAAACCACATCAGACGCAATCTGTCGAGTCTACGTACCCTCGAAGACTCACGTCCGGAATGTGTTGGTCCTGGGACCCCAGAGGTATCGAAGTCCGAAGAAGAAACCGTAGTGCCGACCAGGGTTGGGAACGTTACTTTAAAAAAGTAATTAGTTATAGTTACTGATTACTTTGTCAAAAAAGTTACTCAGTTACTAAATGAGTTATAAGATTATAAAAGTAACTAATTACCAAGAAAAATAACTACGTAGTTACTTTTTCATTAAAGCATGCAAGAATTACTACAATAGTGAAATATAAATGACTAATGACTGGAACATAATAAAATGTATGGCCAAATGTTTTTTATAAACCTGAATAATTTAAATAAATAAGCACTTAACAGGAGGAACTACTAACAGGAGCATTACACTAATCTAGACTATTAAAAGGTCACTGTGTGATATTTAACAAGACCCCAATCAGCCAAAATTTAAAATTGCAAATAGAAACACCTGTAAAGGTTCCCGAGCCTTTAAATGGTCTCTCAGTCTAGTTAAATTACAGAAATGAATGTAATTTTGCACAGCATTTTAATTTTTCCAGCTTCACATAATTGTATGTTTTTAGTAGCATTTCTGTTGCTGGTAATCTAGTAACAGTTAAATAAGTAAAATCCTTTAAAATGACACTAGAAGAGGCACAAGCCTGATGGAGGACTTAAATGTACTAACTTGGGTCAGACCCAACCACAGAAGAGCTGAAGCTGAGTGGTAAACACACACAGGTAGTTCTAATAACACCTGAGCACCATGACGTCTGAGACTGATGCATCAGTGTTACAGCGGGACTAAAGACATGATCAGAAACAGGTTACAGCTGGATGATCTAGGAAGGTAGAAGATCAGGACGTCTGAGCGGTGAACAGGTGAGCGGACCTTCGGGATGCCCCGCTAAGAAGGGCACGGCTGCAGACCCCCACAGATTCGCTGCTGCAGCAACAAATCTGCGGGGGGTCTGCAGCCGCAGACTATTCATCATGTCTTCTTCGTTCTTCACGGTCCGTGATGCCCTTGGATGAAAACATCTACCTCTTTAGTTCCTGATCAACTGATGAAAGCTTCAACACACCGCGCTGCTTCACGCACGCATTTCCTTATAAGTAACAGAAATGATCGCGTTGTTAAAAGAAGATGGTATTTAATTAGTTTGCTCGTTACAGAAAGAAATATTTTTTATTAACGTGGTTATTTTAAATGGCGTTATTCCCATCACTGCTCCGTTGTGTCTACAGCAGGCAGCGACTGAGACAGTGAAAACACTGAGGGTCTCCGACCACCCGGCCAATCATCATCATGTTTGTAAGTGCGTTACCGACACCTCTCTCCCTGGCTGCAGCTGAAGTGTGGCGGTCAGAAAGCCTCACACTGTTGCTCAATGTTCGACAAGCACATAGCAACACACAACCTTCCGTCCCCAGTAACGGAAATGGCATTGCAACAGTGGGAAAAGTAATTAATTAGATTATTCCGTTACCTAAAAAAGAACACCATTAGTAATGCCATTAAACGGCGTTACTCGCAACACTGGTGCTGACCGAGCCCTCACAATGCGGCTCAAAATTTGAAGCCAACCCGGAAGTACCAGAAATTGCAGTTCCACCCTCATCCGCTGGGGGCTGGTGTCAGAAGCGAGCAAATCCTCATTGACTCCCATGTTAAAAATGCCAATTTCACAGCAGAAATAAACATGTTTACAGCCTGGTACCAAAACATGCTTTTTGTTTAAATTATCTAGTTTATACTCATGACAACTCTGAGGGGGGTGAATTTTTTTCTCACTCTTCTGTTTAAGTGCATTAAAAGCCTAAAATTCTGTATAATTAATGAGCATCCGACCCACGTGACCACAGAGCTAGCTCCGTGGAAAGGCCTCAGTAGAGCCTCGGTCTGGCCTGGAAACGGTTTCAGGATTTTGAGCCTCTGTGTTTGTGTATTCTGTTTTGGATATTATTTGTGCAATTGTTGGACAAAATGACTTGCTGTGGTATTAATTGCACTAATAGAGCGTCCAAGGAGTCTCCACTTCATTTTTTTCGGTAAGTTAAATTATGTGTATGTATTTTAGGTCACTGCCGCCTTTTTACTAGCTGAGTTTATCAAAGTAGCTAGCTAACTATCATTTAAACATGTAGCATGTACTGTTTAACCATGAAATTTAGATGTTATATACGGTAAAATAATCAATAGGGCATATGTCGATGGGTAAAATGGTAAAACCCAGTGCATTTTACATAAAAATGGGTTGAAATATGACTGAGCTCTTGGAGGGACACTTCTGTGTTCCATTCTTCCACCCGGTTCTCCCCAGCGGTCAGCCCGGTGCATGTCTCACCGATGCGGCGCCTAGCTGCTGCACGGGCTGACCACTCGTGGAGCTCTCGTACTCAGAGAGAGACCTGACCGCAGAAATACTGCAGCTTGGTGAGTTAGTTGATAGTGCTTGATGTTAGAAGTATGTATGCCATCAGATAAACTTGCTCTTTTTTTTTCTGGTGAGGCTTATATTGAGGTGCACTCGAGTCCATAAATTACGGTAAGTATTTTAAACCCATATGCTTAAGTAGTTCTTTGTATCAAGTTTTTATCTAGGTGATCCAGAGAGGCTTGATCTTTGGGTAAGCAACCAAAGAAGAGAGTGCTGGATTCCCAATTCACACTCCCGCTTGTGCAGTGAACACTTTGAGAGTCATCACTTCACCACGGACTCCAGGGTACAAACACATTATTTCATATTTTGGTTGCGATTGAAAAAAATTTAAGCATTCACTGTATAATATACAGATGTTACATTGCTGAGTAACAAGAAGAAAAGTTTCCCCTCCCTTCAACTGTCTGTGACTAGGGCTGTTTAGATGGGAAACAATCACGTTATTAATTTCCATCTAATTCTATGGTTTATTACTCTGATAAATAAAGTAATTTTTTGTCAGTCTGTAATGTGTAACTGTTAGGCATTTAAGGAGAAATAACCAAATAACAAACATTCTACTGGTGTCAAATAAATTAAACTGTAATTAAACTATATATTTTCAAAGTCTTGATTCTGTATAGAATCCAACTACATATGCTTTATAAATAACAAACACTCCACATGGCTTTTACACACACACACACACACACACACACACACACACACACACATGCATGCACGCAAGCACGTGCACACACACACACACACACAGTGCTCTGGTGTACCAGTGTGTTTTTGAGGTACAGAAATTGACCTTGTCTGATGTGTGTATGTGTGAATCTCTTTTTTTTATTTTTTATTTTTTTAGGGGAGACTTTGCCTGAAGGACACAGCCGTACCTACAATCTTTTCGTCCTTTGAGGTCAAAAAACCTCTTCAGAGAAGGAAAGAACAGGTAAGTAGGAATGACAAGGTTGAGAAGGTTGCAGATGTAGATGCAGGTGTAGACAGTGCCATAAAAGTTGCTGTTGAACTGAGCAATATTATGATGTGTGAAGACTCATCGCAAGAGGTCTTTGTTACTCAAAATGTAACACATGATGACATTCGTCTGCAACCAGTTGTGTGATACTGCTCATTTTGGTCACAGTGTTCAACACCAGAATGACTCAGAATGTGGTCAGTTTAACACTGTGCCATTACAGCCAACTAGCATCCTGAGTGACCATTGCTATCAAATAACAAGAGTGTCCAAAACCGCTTAAAAGGAGAGTTCTGTCAGCAAATGAAAAGGTAAGTGTAGTTCAGAAAAAGCTCAAATTGGAATCCCAACAGACAAGGAGATTTAAGGAAAAAAATTTCTTCTTTGAAAAGTGTCACCAAAATTCTTCAGAAGAAACTTTTAATATCAACTGAATGTGCCTCTCTTCTTGATGGTTTGGATGGTGTTCCAAAAGAGTTGTTTCAGAAAATGAATCAGAAGAAAAGATAATCTTTTTCTGAAAACTTGAAGCAATTTGCAACTACACTGCATTTTTAGTCTCCTAAGGCTTATGACTATGCTAGAGAACACATTCACTTGGCTTTGCCTCATCCGCAGACCATTCGCAGCTGGTGCAGTAGTGTCTCTGCAGATCCTGGTTTTACTCTTTCTTCATTTACAGCTTTAAAAAGTCATGTTCTTGAGAAGATGAAGGAAGGAAAAGAAACTGCTCTTTGATGTTAGATGAAAGGATATTCATAAGCAAACTGAGTTTGATGGGACTCAGATTCATGGCTATTTTGACATTGGAGCTGGTGAATTGAAAATGTTGCAACACAAGCATTGGTCATCATGGTTGTTGCCATCAACGAGTCTTGGAAGCTCCCGATTGCCTACTTTCTTATCAACAGCATGAATGGGAAAGAAAGAGCTAGCCTCATTCAAGAGTCTGTGTAGGCTTCATGACATCGGAGTTAGGGTTGTATCCTTGACATGTAATGGCCCCTCCCAAAACATGATCAGGGAGCTTGGAGTCAATCTGGACATAATGGACATGAGATCATACTTTGTCCATCCAGCAGATCACACACAGAAAATCCATGTTCTCTTGTATCCATGTCACATGCTCAAGCTTCTTCGCAATGTCTTTTCAACTGTTACAGTTATTGTTAGGGAAGATGGCCAGCTAATACGTTGGCAGTACGTTGAGGAGTTGCACAAGCTTCAGGAGAGGGAAGGCTTGCGTCTTGGCAACAAACTCAAAATGGCTCACATTCAGTGGCAAAATCAAAAAATGAAGGTTCACCTTGCGGCCCAAATCTTTAGCAGCAGTGTGGCTGCTGCTCTCGAGTACTGCGAGCAACAACTGAGGTATCCAAAGTTCAGTGGATGTGCAGCCACAGTTGATTTCCTGCACACAGTTGATGCTGCTTTTGATGTCCTAAATAGCCACAATCCACTTGGAAAAGGACACAAAGCACCCATCACACCAACAACTAAAGAACATGCCATGGTCACTTTAAAAGAAAAAGAGTCTCTCCTCAGAGGGCTCTAAATCATAGGGAAAGACAAAAGAGTGGTACATTTGCATTCCACACAGAAAAGGACACCCATCTATGGTTTCACTGCCTGCTTTAGAAGTGTGATCGGCATCTACGAAGACCTTGTAGAGCATCCAGCTGCTCTTTGTCGATATCTTCTGACTTACAAACTCAGTCAGGACCACTTGGAGCAGTTCTTCTCTGCAATCAGAGCACGTGGTGGTCACAACAACAACCCCAATGTAAGGCAGTTCAGAGGGGCATACAAGCGTCTTCTTGTAAGGCACCAGGTTAAAAAGGGCACAGGTAACTGTCTTCTTCGTGACAACACAGCCATCCTTGACTCTACACCATCAACTGAACATTGCACGCAGGTTGGATGTGGTGCCTGTAGAAGCACTTGTACCTGAAGATAACTCCATCTGTGACCTTCCAGATGTCAACAACCTGTCTGAGTACAAGGAAGCAGCGATTTCTTACATCACTGGTTTCATTGTCAAAAAGTTGAAGCAGAAGATTACATGCATGCCTTGCTCACAGGCACTGACATCGGATGAATCGGTGCATCCACTCTTGGCATTGAAGGACAGAGGTGGATTACAGAAACCATCACAAGGCGTCACTGCAGTTTCCCATGCAACAGAAAGATGCTTCCAGCGGATTCTTAAAGCCAATGAAGGAAAGGCTCCACGTGGAAGAGGAACTACAGCAGCCATTAAAAACACACACAAAAAATACTAAAATCTGCAAATATGATGCAATCCAATATGGCTGCCACCTAATGACGTCATTATATGCAAATTATGTGAGTGAATTTGTTCTTATCACAAAACTTGGCTCGTACTGAAGATTTTTCTAGTTTACAATATTCCTCTATCTCTAGCCAGATTTAAGCTACAAGCTCTTTAAATAGTGATATTAAAAATTCACGTTTTACTGAAAAAACTATGGCGCCTAAAGGGTTAAGGAGTTGAAGTTGGTTCAGCTTTATTCTGAAGGAACCATTTGCGAAAGCAATGTGTCAGGATATTAGCTCAACCTTGTCATCGTCACGTGTCTGAGTGTGTGAGCTGTCGGCAGATGGTGATTCACTTGTTAAATCTAAAATTACTGATCATAACATAATAATATTTGTTTCAACCACAGTAATTTAAGCACAGATTAATCAAAACATTGTTATTATTCTTCAACCATTATTGTTCATTCAACCCTATGATTATTTACTCATCTTGTTCATTATATGATTTAGTTTTGAAAGTTAATCCGTCTTGTGCTGTGAGTAAAAAACAGTCTTAGATAAGAGTGAGCTTTGCGAGGGACCTTGCAGATTAAAGCACCAGTTAAGACTTATGTCTCCAAATGACCCGATACTGAAGAGGTGACCTGTAGATGGAAAAACAGACCATTTCCGGAGGCTACACAGACAAGAACACGGGTTAGAAACTACTCAATACAGAGTAATCATCCGGCACTGGTGAGTTGTCATGCCGCTCCTTAAATCCCCTGACCACTGATGAGGCGATCTGCAACAGCTGCTCTCTGGGACACGCCCACCTGCAAAAAGAAAGACTCAGATCTCAAGTAGAGGTTAACTCGCCACAGGCCATGACAGCCTTCTGTAAAATCAAAAGAGAAGGACCCTACATCTAGATGTCTCTGCCTAGTTGCTCTTTTTCTCCCTGTGGGACAAGGTCTTGTACAGGTTATGAGTGACTGGAATAGTTGACATGATGAGAAAATGCTGTAATTACCTCACTGAGCTTCCTAATCAGGACCCAGATCAAAGCAGAAGCCTATGATACTGTTCCACTGTTAATTAAAGTCTGTAAAATTATATTTTGCTCCAGTTTGTTGTAATTGAGGTCTTTACTGCTGGTAGTGTGATGACAAAAGCGGGATAAAGATGTTATACTACACATGTACAGCTTTGACTGGAGCCACAGATTCTGCCTCCGTACACCGAGCTCTCCTGTGGGCTTAAAGGTTAAACAAGTTAAAGATGGGGTGGGCATCTGGAACGTGCTGCTGAAAGTAACAAGTGAAGTGTGTGGATTTATTAAAAGTTATAGTTCTGCAAACTTCAAAAGCAGTAAAGTATGGATGTAGCAAAGCTTGTTGAAGCTCAGCCTGTCTTTGTAACAGTTTTCAGGTTTTTTAAGCCTTAAATTGAATTATCTTTCTCCTCCTCCATCATCCATCGCTTTTCTTAGAGCTTCAGAATCATATTAGCTATCTTTTATAGCAGGCCTGGAAGGCTATGAAGAGCAGACCATATGATGGAGAGATAATGGTGCTTTATGATAGATCCTGGCTAATGAAATGCCACTGACTGTAATGAGACCAGTGAAAAGTGAGCTTTTGACCCCCTGAAAAGGGCAGACAGCATGTTGAGAATATCTACTGAGGATGTTCATGACATCCAAGAAGATTTCTGCCCTTCTGCCCAGGACATTAGGTTTATTTATTTATTTATTTATTTTATTTTGAGTGTGAGAAGTCTCATGTCTGCACACTTGAGCTGCAGCAAAACGCAAATCACACCCTGCAAAAAGCACAAACAGTGCAAATGCCAAAATGCTAATGCCAACATTTACCAGAGGCTGTGAGGTGGGGCTGTTCAAACAGCGGGTGGTGTGTAAGGTCAAGAAAAGCATGATTCATTCAAACTGCGCCTCAGAGGACCATGCTTCTCTGTGGATCTGGGAATGCTGTGAATACACAAAATCATTCCCGACAGCAGCATGATGAACATGAATTCCTGCTCTTTTTTAACGCCACAGACTCCGGTGAACAAATTAGCTGCTGTCATGGTGATTTTTTTAGTTGTTTTGTTTACAGCTGAAATTACAAGCGGCAGATGGATTTGAGTGAGATTAAAGCGGCAGTCAAATTCAAATGGGTGAATAAAATAGTTAGGCCATCAAAGGTCAGTTTAGATGCAGAGACTAAAAGGATTATTTCAGCTGCAAATTTTTGCATTTTGATAGAGAGAGAGACACACCTCTGGAGCATCTGCAGTATTCATTGAATAAATTACAATATCACTCCCTGCTGCTTGACTTAATGTTATATAAAATTAATTAAACAGCAGAAATAAAGACATCACTAAAGCAACAACAGCAATTGCTGATCCTAACCATCAGTGTTTGAATGCAGAAGCTGACTATTTAGTCTTCAGTAACAAAATCCTGCTCAGGATTGATCAGGTGTTGCTTTTGATTGTTTTATAAATTTAGATTAATTAATTTAGATGAAACATTGTTGCAACTCATCTGTGGGTGCAGTTAAGACTGTAGGTCACCCCCTTCAGAAATGCAACATAGTCGCCTATGAAATGTTTTTGTTAATCGGCTGATCTTGAATTGTAGCTGAGAGCTGCAAATGACTCCAGGCTGCAGTTTGAACACCTCTGGTATGACATCAAGAGGAGCCTCACAAGCAGGATGACATTTGTTTAGAGTTTGGTGTGTCATGTTGTGTGCTTTGTGTGTCTGGAGATGGATTAAACACTTTCAAGCACAAAACTGAAGTAATTTATGGTCCTTTTATCATCTGATTTGATTTATTTTTCCAATCTATGATATTTAAACAATAATTCAACACGATACAAGGGGGAAAAAAGAATCATAATATAAAGAGAAGGAACAAAAAAGCTTACTGGGGAAAATTTATTTATTTCAGTAATTCAGCTTAAAATGTGAAACTAATACGTAAGACAGACATTATATACAGGTCCTTCTCAAAAAATTAGCATATTGTGATAAAGTTCATTGTTTTCTATAATGCATTGATAAACATTAGACTTTCATATATATTAGATTCATTACACACGACTGAAGTAGTTCAAGCCTTTTACTGTTTCTAATATCGACGATTTTGGCATACAGCTCATGAAAACCCAAATTCCTACCTCAAAGTCTTCCTCCAGACTCTGGCACCTTGATTTCCGAATGACATGCAAAATTTGCTTTCATCCGAAAAAAAAGTACTTTGGACCACTGAGCAACAGTCCAGTGCTGCTTCTCTGTAGCCCAGGTCAGGCACTTCTGCCGCTGTTTCTGGTTCAAAAGTGGCTTGACCTGGGGAATGCGGCACCTGTAGCCCATTTCCTGCACACTACTGTACACGGTGGCTCTGCATGTTTCTACTCCAGACTCAGTCCACTGCTTCTGCAGGTCCCCCAAGGTCTGGAATCGGTCCTTCTCCACATTCTTCGTCAGGGTCCGGTCACCTCTTCTTGTTGTGCAGCGTTTTCTGCCGCACTTTTTCCTTCCCACAGACTTCCCACTGAGGCGCCTTGATACAGCACTCTGGGAACAGCCTATTCATTCAGAAACTTCTTTCTGTGTCTTACCCTCTTGCTTGAGGGTGTCAATGATGGCCTTCTGGACAGCAGTCAGGTCGGCAGTCTTACCCATAATTGCGGTTTTGAGTAATGAACCAGGCTGGGAGTTTTTAAAAGCCTCAGGAATCTTTGGCAGGTGTTTAGAGTTAATTAGTTGATTCAGATGATTAGGTCAATAGCTCGTTTAGAGAACCTTTTCATTATATACTAATTTTTTGAGATAGGAATTTTGGATTTTCATGAGCTGTACGCCAAAATCATCAATATTAGAAACAGTAAAAGGCTTGAACTACTTCAGTTGTGTGTAATGAATCTAATATATATGAAAGTCTAATGTTTATCAGTACATTACAAAAATAAGGAACTTTATCACAATATGCTAATTTTTTTAGAATAACCTGTACTATGCCAGATATTTCAAGCCTTTATTTGTTATAATTTGATTGATGATTATGATTTACAGCTTATGAAAATCCCCCATTCAGACAATCAGAATATTGTGAAAATGTTCAATATTCTAGACTCAAAGTGTCACACTTGAATCAGCTAATGAATCCAAAACACCTGCAAAGGAGTCCTGAGGCTCTAGATCAGTGGTACTCAATAGATTGTGACTAAATTACAAGATTTTTTAGATTTGAGTACTCCTGCTTTAGATGGTCTCACAGTCTAAGTTGGATTACTGAAATAAATTAACTTTGATAGATGATACACACACACACACACACGCACGCACGCACGCGCGCGCGCACACACACACACTAGAGCCCTGCACTGAAGCCCTCGGGTTGGCCCGGCCCGACGGCCCTCGGGCCAGGCTTCGGGCCAACGACTGTGCAATTACCTCGGACACGGGCCGGGCGCCTTTATTTTTAATCGAATTCATAAAAAAATTTTAAACACAAACACAGCAGTAGAGCCCTGCGCGGGACTGTTTTCTTCATCCCGCTCCTGCCCGCTCCCACTGAATTTCTGACCATTACCGCCTGCAACTGCAACGTGTGTGTTACACTCCCGCCCGCACCTGCAGAGTGCATGTCTACTCCCGCCCGCAACCGCAAAACTCTGAGAAATTATTACCTCACAATAAAAGAGATGTATCGAGTTTGCGTCCTCTCTGGTCCTGGAGAAAACATGTCACAACCCGCGGCTCTTCCATCCATCTGATGCGGCTCTCTGTGCTTGTAAAATAATGAATGGATATTTAAATAAATGCTTTATATTTTACTGAATTAATTTTATATCTGTATGTCAATTCTATGTAAAGATTGTCTGCGTAAACCTGAACAGGCCCAACCCGGTCTTACTGTGAGACCGGGTTGACGCGTCACGCTTGAGCGTAATCATATGCGCTTCCTGAGCTGAAGAGATTCTGGGACTCTCCTCCTGGATGTGTCGCCACATTGGAGACAGGAACAAGCACTATTCAGCCAAAGTTTCATAATCAGGGAACATTTTCTAAGTGACAAGTCTCTCTGAGAGACTGGGTTTGGAAAACACTCGCTTCAGTGGGAGGAACTTTCCCGCATGCGCTCTGGTTCTGCAACGCTCTCCAAGCCAATCTCCACAACTTCAGCTCGCTGTGCACATATGCGCTGACGGAGAGCTGCGCTGAGCAGCTCAGATGTTCAGATGGGAATCTTTTGTTGGGTGATTTAGCTACATCTGCGATGTGTGTAACGAATAGTGTCAGTTCGTCTGCATGCGTCGGGGTAATTCTCCGTCAAAATAAACGGTCAAATACGGGAACTATCCGGTCAACACAAGCCCTGCTTCTGACTGTTTTGTTTTCTTGTGAAAATTGTTGGAAAGAAATAAAATTTAACTTGATTACCACCAGAGCCAGTGCGCCGTCATCTCCGTGACGGTAAATGAGGGACAAGCAAATTGATCGGATCCTGCACGTCTTTTAACACATTGGCCAGGATTGACGCACTTTGTTTTCATTTAGTTGGTTAAAAAAAGTCGGGCTTGGGTCGGGCCAGAGAATCCTGAAAACCTTTTCGGACCGGATCGGGCTGGGGCTCCACCCCCTCGGGCTGGGCCGGACACGGGCTCAGATTTTAGGCCCGTGCAGGGCTCTAACACACACACACACACACGCACACACACACACACACACACACACACACACACACACACACACACACACACACACACACACACACACACACACACGCACACACACACACACACACACACACACACACACACACACGTGTCATACAGTGGGTACATAATGTGCTTAGCTCATTGAGTCTGTTTTAGATTTTTAAGACAGATGTTGAAAAGTTGACAACATTTCAGTAGTTAACAAGTCCCACATTATTCTTCACTAACACATTCTTTGTCCCAAAACGTGTTGACTTGCTGGTTATCCTGCATCAGACTGAATCTAACTTTAATCTATTTTCCTCAAAACATCCCCATGCAACACTTAACCTTATGTGTTAAAGTTACTGTCTGTAGTTTCCTGGTGCTAAGGGGCAGTACATACAAATATCTTAGGGTAGTTTTACACCATATCAGGGCTGCCAACTTTTGATCATATAAATGTGTGAGAGTGAGGGCGGGGTGTGTGTGGACAGTTTCACTGTGTTCACTGGTGGCGGTGGGGGGTCATTTCACCATGTTCACTGATTGGGGGGTTTGATTAATCAGAGTGAGATATAGGATGTGTGGCGTGTGAAGAGGGTCCAATGTGTGTGTCTCATGCTCAGTGTGTGAGAGCTGGCAGCTCTGCACCATACTGCCATGACCGCCACTAGTTAAAAACTAACATTACGGTAAATGTTGTTACCTGTGGAGCAGAATGCATGCAACCTCGGTGTGACTACTCAGATTTTGACATTTCTTCAGGTAATTCCATCAAGAGAATGCAATGTGGATGCTACTTTTCTGGTGCTACATTACATTTCCTTTGGCAATATAAATATATAAATATTTATTTTTATTTTTTTACTACAGGACTACAATTGCAAATTTGTCTGGACTAGTGATGCACCAATATGACATTTTTGGGCCGATACCGATATTAAGATCACTGTTATGACCGCTAACCGATATTTGCCGATATCGATATACTGACATTAATGCTTCTAAAATCAGCAGATTTTGTATAGAATAAAAATCATTAAAGCTGAATTTACGTTATTATGTACACTCAATACCTGCGATGGACTGGCTGTCTGTCCAGGGTGTACCCCGCCTGATTGTCCATTGACTGCTGGAGATAGGCACCAGCCCCCCACACCACCCCCCACCCCTGCGACCCTACGTGGACAAAGCGGGTTCAGACAATGGATGGACAACACACATTTACTCTTCTGAGATGATTACAGTCACTGTTCACATGACTAAACAAATACGCATCACCCCCCC
>SSNQ01034127.1:95251-113583 GCA_006942095.1 Nothobranchius kuhntae | reverse complement strand
CAAAAATCAGGATTTTAAACTTGACTCTGAAGTTTACAGGTAGAGGTAGCCACAGGAGCCGCTTCAGTACAGGTGTGATATGGTCTCTTCTAGGGGTGTTTGTTAAAAACCTGGCTGCCGCGTGCTGCACGACCTGAAGCCTGTTAAGACCGGAGGCAGGTAAACCAATTAAAATGGCATTTGCATAATCTAGAAGGGAGATGATAAAAGCATGAATTACGGATTCTAGGTGCGCTCGTTTCAGGATCGGTTTTAAGTGACGTAATCTTCGCAGCTGGTAAAAACACGATCTGACCACTGCGTTAATCTGAGGGCCCATGGAAAAGTGGGTATCCAGTTTCACCCCCCAGGTTGGTAACACACTGCTTGAGGTCATATGGGAGAGTGTCCAAATCGGAAGATAAGCGTATGGTTTTGTTAGGGGTGGATGTTAATAGAAAATAGGAGGGAAATTTTGGGAAATCCTTTTGCAGAGGAGTTTTCAAAATGTGTCAACATTTAAGGCAAGGACTCCTCAATTCCCTCATGAGCCTTAGAGCTGTTCAGTCGTGTTGCTGAAAATTTAGTTATGTTCCAAGACATGGTCACAGAGGTATGTGTCCAAATTCAGGGGCTGCATTCTTCAAGGACGTGTTCCACTCAGTCTGTGTAGGCCGGCCCCTTTGTCGATCGGCTAGCAGCGGCAAGCAGCAGTGAATTTGAATAGTCTAGTCCCGCCCCTACGTCTGTGAATGTCCTGTAACGTAGCACTCAAGGTTTTCTGGCATTTTATTGAACAGTTATTTGAAACCGCAGCCATAAAAATGGCTGGTATACAGTTTGATACTATTTTCATGTGTCCTAGCTTAATTGCACCGCAGATAGCTTTCAAAGTGCTAACATTGTTAGCAGTTAGCTTAGAGTTGTAATGTGGCATTTAGACCTTATTTTACATTCTGATGTTGTCCTAGTGCAGCAACAGATGTTATTTCTGAAGACTGGGCTGCTACTCATAGGTTACCTAAAGTGTAAAGAAGGGTCACAAACAGAAAGTAACACGCCTGCAGGAGTAGAGAGCTAAGGCACGGGAGCAGCCCTGCACCACGAAGGCAGCAAACAGATGATGTTCTCTGCGATAAAGGGTCACGATTCCTGATGTTGAAATTATCTACCAAACCTGAAATAAAAGTTTAAAGGTTTTCATTGTTTTTGCAGTGTAATTTGAGGAATGTACCATGAGATAGTTTATTATAAATGTAGCGGAATATAGTTGATATATTCTTTACACTTTTATTACGTCCAGAGATTAATCTATGAACTGGGCCCTTATAATCAGAAGAGGTTGTTTTTACTTCAGGGAGCTTTATTCAAACACTTTGTATTGACTTAGAGACAAGAAAAGAGAGAGTTGGGATCGTTTAAGAATCTTTAATTTCTATAATTACAAATTCAAACAATCACCAGGACTAACTCTATATGATGGATGCATATAGATTTGAATGTTGAAGTGTTGGTGTGTGTGTGTGTGTGTGTGTGTGTGTGTGTGTGTGTGTGTGTGTGTGTGTGTGTCAGTTCGGAATCTCCAGCTGCTGCAGGCGAGTCTGGGTGTAAGATGTTTTGACTACGCACCACGAGGACTTCAGGAGGAAGAGACATGAAACGCCATCTGTCGGATCTACATACCGTTGGCGGAAACTCCCGTGGTAAGATCAGGAATGCCAGGTCGACTCGGACCTTCCTTCGGTGCTGGAACTGATGAAACAGTGCGGCAGCACGACAAACCAGTCTACAGATAGCTCCCGGCAGTAACGGCAGATGTCAGCGTCAAGTAGCGAGTCAGCTATTATTCTGAGGGAACCGTCGTCTTGTTGATGAAATGACAGAATTTTCCAGCTTGACAGTTCTCAGCTTAAAAAAAGAAAATTCAGCTGGCCAGTCTGCACTCCACTTAGTGATGATGGTTTTGAGAGCTGGTTGGAGCTACGTTGAATCTCTGATGGAGCTCAGATGGAACTGAAGTTAAAATGACGTTGTTCTGTTTTATTAAACTCAGTTGTTTATAGTTCTGTCACGGTCTGAGGTATTTCCCTGCTGTCACTCCCTGTCTTTTGAGTTTCCCTCTGCAGGTGGGCGTGTCTGGAGGTGACCAAGCTGCAGCAGATCTGCTCATCAGCTGGCCAGGGGTATTTAAGCAGCTGGGAGACTCCTACACTTCGCTGGATGATTACTCTACCTGGGTACCCTCTAAGCCACCTCTAGTATTGAATTCGAGCTCTTTGGACCTTTTTTGAGATTTTAGATGTGTTTAGGATTTTGGATTTTGCCTTTGTGACCTCCTGCTCTTGTTCCCAGACAAACCTACACACTCACCTCTGACTGGCAGAACTCTGGAGCCCACACCATTTGGATCTCCAACTCCGCTCGTCTCTCAGCCTCTTCCCTGGCCAGAACCACCTCCAGCTGCCCACCTAACCTCCCTGGACCTCCCCAAGCTCAGCTCCCTCCACGTCTTATTTCTGGATCTCAGTCCCTGCTACCCAGACCGGACCACTCCTCCCTCAAACCAGTTCCCACCTCTCCAGACCGTAAGTCCTCTGCACAAGCCTGATTCCCTGTTCCATCCGCAAATTGGATCTAACTCCGATCTGTCCGCAGTTTTCCCGCACCAGCTTCCTCGTGCAAGAACTCAGCTACGTTTACGCTGCTTCCTTGGTTTCCCTTCAATAAATTCTTATTTAAAACATTTTACACCGTCTCAGATCTGATTCTGTATGTCGTGGGTTAGATTTCTTCACCACAACATGACAAGTTCTTAGCCAATCAGAGTGGATAGATTGAATAAACACTACAGAACTCTGCCCCGCAACAGACCGGAGGTTCTGATTGGAATGAGCGAACAATGTGTCATGATGTTTACCTTATGTGAATCAGCATGTCTGGCATAGTTAGTCCTGTTATTCAATAAACACATAAATCATTACATTGATTTCACAGATCAGTCACCTGATTATTATTGACTAACATTTGTTTTGATTAGCTTTATTAGAAATAAAGTTCTTTGATTAATTAATGAAAAGCGTTCTTCGTGCTTCTTCTGTCTTCTTTCCTGGAATATAAACACCAAAAGCAAGCACACGACCTTGGCAATTCGTGCACACTGTTACTGTGGAAAAGGGCAGCTGTTAAGGGCAGAAAATAGCATGTTCATAACGCTACATAAATAAATGATAAATGGCCCGCACTTGTATAGCGCCTCTCAGAGTAAGGACTCCAAAGCTCTTTACACTACAGTGTATCATTCATCCATTCAAACGCTGGTGGTGATGAGATACGATGTAGCCACAGCTGCCCTGGGGCACACTGACAGAGGCGAGGCTGCCGAGCACAGGCGCCACCGGTCCCTTAGACCACCACCAGCAGGCAAGGTGGGTTAAGTGTCTTGCCCAAGGACACAACAGCAGAATTCTCTGTCCGGAGCCGGGACCGAACCAGCAACCTTCTGATTACTGGACAACTCGCTCAACCTGTTGAGCTACTGCTGTCCGTTGTGTCAGTTGCTTCAATATCAGGTAAATCCTCCAGAGTGCATGAAATGTCCGACTATGGGTCATAGTAACCTAAATAAAAATGTCTTTCTCACTATATCATGTCTGGGCCAGCCCATTTAAAGCCTCAGTACACTCGCTTTCATCCATTGCACTGTTTCGTAGAGCAAAACACTTCCTGACCTCCATTTGAGTTTTGTGCAAGTTCCAGGTCACATGAGTGAAACCCAGCATGGTGAGCTGTGAAGGATACACATGAATCGTCCTACAAATTGGAGGAGAAGAGGGTTGTATGTGTGCTTCATTTGAAGGAGTGTTTTAATTTGGACAACCTTTGTTGCTGCGCTGTGACCTAATCTGCTTTCAAATCTAGTCGACTGACCAAGAGGCATCGTGAGTGTTGGAAACCCATCTGGAACCCTCCTTCCTTAATTTAGTTTTTTAATCAGAAAGTGTAAAATGTTGTAAGTAAAGAGTAAAAATACCAAACAAATAGAAAAATTATTAAGACATTTCCAATAAAATAAGTTTGTGATTATTTTCTTGAGGGCTGCACAGTGGCGGAGTGGTTAGAGCTGTTACCTTATAGCAAGAAGGTCCTGGGTTCGTTTCCCGGCCTGGGATCTTTCTGCATGGAGTTTGCATGTTCTCCCTGTGCATGCGTGGGTTCTCTCCGGGTACTCCGGCTTCCTCCCACAGTCCAAAAACATGACTGTTAGGTTAATTGGTCTGTCTAAATTGTCCTTAGGTGTGTGTGTGTGTGTGTGTGTGTGTGTGTGTGTGTGTGTGTGATTATTTGTCCTGTGTGTCTCTGTGTTGCCCTGCGAAGGACTGGCTCTCTGTCCAGGGTGTACCCCGCCTGATGGCCAATTGACCGCTGGAGATAGGCACCAGCCCCCCTGCGCGATCCTACGTGGACAAAGCGGGTTCAGACAATGGATGGATGGATTATTTTCTTTGAAGTAATGTCACATGCTCCACATAACCTAACCAAATACAAAAGCATCTTAAATACGAATTCAGTGTAACTCAAATTTAAAATCCTTACATCTCTCTCGTTTTTGTGTCTCCAGTAGCACTCCAATGAGCCCATGGCTTTAAACATCTTACATACATAAATTGCAGCTCCATCGTTACCACAGAAGCTCTGCATCCACTTCAGATTCTCAGAGGAGTGAGTGGGAATTTTAAATGTTACATACCTCCATAGAAAAATCCTTTCTCACCCACTGAGCCATGAGTGGACTCCTCTGGGCAAGTTGGCACGGCCATCAGTCTGCTGGGAACATGTAGGCCAGAATGTGCAAAAATGACCTTTAGCTTCTAATTAAAGTGCATTTCATGTTTCCAGATGTGGCAAAACAGCTGATAGTCTGTGTGTTGAGAGCAGCTGATGTCCCAAAGCTAATGTTCCTGTAACAGAACTTAGAAGCTTTGTGTATTTGCCTCTACGCGAATGTGTGAAGGGCTCACACTGAGTGCTGCACGAGATGCTGTAAGGGAACTTGAGGTGAAGTCGTGAGCAGATACTCGCATCGATTTTCTGTAAGCACCCATAGATTTAGCAGCACATTGATGATTCTGTGTTTCAATGTTCTCATCTTGTCAAAGAAGAAGTGGTCATTTATTCTACTGAATATTTCAAAACATGAAACAAATACTTTGAATAAAAGCTGATGCACCTGATTCTTTTAGTGTGGAGCAATAAAAACCACAAGTGGGCTCTTTATTAATGCCTGCTAATGCAATGTCCATTAGAGCTAATGTAAATGAATGAATGGGTTGAAAATCTTCTGAGTGAGTTAATGTGAGCTAGAAGGCAGAAAAGACTTTGGAGCAAATTTATTTTAGCAGATTTTATTTACTGTTTTGTTTTATTTTGCAGAACTTAAAATTGACAGTTTGTCCTCCTGAGACCTGAGCTTACCTTATAAGTAAAATGCATACGTTCCTTTGCTATTCAGGACCCCATGGAAAATATAGCACTATTAGTTTAAAGCAAATATTGTCTTGGAGTATTTAGTAGTTCAAAATTCAAAGAAAAAGTTGAACATTTTATTTAAGTAACAAAAAAAAAAGACATAGATTTCCACCTAAATAATAATAATAATAGTTGTTGTTTTCTATGTCCAAATGTGTTGTTGACTTCTAATGGTGTTTTTCTTTTCGGGACTCTGGTAGTGTGTTTAGCAGTTTTGATTTGATTTAAAGCTTCACTAGCAAACCCTCAAACAAGCCAACTTTTAAACACTCACCACCCATTGGCTATAATCCCTATTGACCGCACTGACTAATCACGTGGGTCCACCATGGTGGACGGCAAAAGCATGCAGTGAGCGACACGATTACTAAACAAAGTAGAGCCTGAAACTGTTTTTGCGATCAAAACAAAAACAAAACTCCTCCAACTTCCTTCAACTAGTTCATGCCCAGTTCAGTTATCAGAAGAAGTAGCGCATCTAGCGGGGGTTCATAGAGAGCGGTATGCTAACTAGCTTACCAACGTTAGCTTACGTTCTCTCTGCAGCTGTTCACCGATGTAAACATGTTGCTGACTTTGCCTAAATTCACCCCTCTGGATTTATAACTTTATGTTGTAAACAGCGTTTCACTTTACACCAAAGCTGATTGTTAAAAAGTCCGGATCCCTACCAGCTTCTGTTGCTGGTGGTGTTACCGGGTTCAGCTGCTGCTCTCACACCGGAATGAGAAGATCTCTGAACGCCGACGCTCATATAAATAAATAACGTCATTTTAACACACGTAATCATACATCTGAGCTTTAATATTGTTAATAATTGTCTCGCTTTACACTACAGTGGACGGAGCGCAGCCTCCGTGGTGAAATGCCCATCCACCAGGATTATCAATAACTAGTATAAACACATCACCACATTTGTCCCTGTCCCTGTCTTCCTCGTGAAATAAATGAACGTTAATCTTACCCGGTTAAAACATGTTCACTGCTAATCTGAGGGCTGCTAGTCTGCTTGATTCATCGCTGCAGTTCATCTCCGTCCTCAGACTCCATCAAAGTTATTAAAAAAACGAGTTGAGTTTACATGTCTGTTAGTGCAGCCGACCACGCAGCAAGATAAAACCATTTTACTGTCAAATCAACTAAATAAAAGCCATAAAAGGCTACAAACTGGCTTGTTTTGACTAGCTTCACTGGAGTTTCTACGGGTGTAAATGGTCTTTTTGCTGTCCATCATGGCGAAGGCGGCGGTCTCATGAGTGGCGTGACGTCACATGCAAAGGGTCAATAGGCCATGTTTGCCTGATGCTGGAACCCGCATTGCCACAATAAACAAGACAGCACTGAACACCATGCCTCCGTTTTCTACATCCAAACATCTTTTGTTGTCCGTGACTTCTAATGGTGATTTTCTTTTTGGGACTCTGGTAGTTTGTCCTAAGGCTGAAGTGGTAGCAGCCGGCTGTTTCTCCTTGTAAGTAAAAGTGAGTTAATAAATTTTCTTTGCATAGCACCCGTCATAGAAAGAGAATCACAAAGTGCTTCACAAAAAGCAAGTGTGGCATTTCTGAGAGACCGACAACCAGATGATCCAATAGTTGTTTTTGGTCCAAAACGTGCTACTGGTGGATATTTTTAGACAAATACAAGAAATCCAATATTACTTTTTTAAAATCTCTACAACATAGCTATACTATGTTAGAACTTTGTTAGGAGGCATGAAAAAAGGCTTTGAGCAAATGTATTTTCCTGAAGAAATTTTAAAAAGGGATCTGCCCACTGGCACAAAATGGTGGCCACGTGCAATAGAGGCCAAATAATAACGTTGGGTGAATAACCTAAAACAACGATATCTGGGTGACATATACAAAAATGCCTCTTTAGAGGGCCATCTAATTAATCAATTATGTGCATATTTAGAGTGGCACAGCATCAAAATAAAACGTTTTTAGAAGTTTTTTGATAATATTATTACCATGGTAAATCAGATCGCTTAGAAAGGTAATAACACACATCCCTTAGATCCCACAGATCCTTTAATAATAATAATGATAATAATAATAATAATTATTATTATTATAAAAAAATAAGTGTAATTTCAGCAAAACAAAACAACTTCTTTAAGAGATGCTGAAGTGGTATTCTTGATGTCCTGAGTTATTTAGCTATCATCTTTTTTGTCTAATCATCTGGGTAACTTGTGGGTCAGAAACAGAAAAGTTGTGGAACCGCAGCTTTAAAAAATCTGCTCTGAAGACAATTTTTTTTAAATGAAATACCCGCTGTGGATGGTAGGGAAACTGTTTTACAAAACTGTGATGTTCCGTTGCTTGGCTTTTAAAAAAGTCTGCAGGTTAAACTGAACATCAAAGTAACATCTGGGAAAATTCTGACTCATTTGATCAACTCTGTAGTGAGGCGAAGCAAAGGAGCTGAGTATCGGTGTCCGATAAAACCAAACTATCTCATGCCTTTGACATTTGTCGCGTTATGTTTTTGGCTCTTGAAGGTGCCATGTGATGGAGAGATTGCTTTTAAGAGCGCTCACACATATTACAAAGCTGTCAGTGGTGGGAGTGTTGACAGCTGATTCCTCTGTGGGGGTGTGATGCTCAGAGATGCAGAGGGTGCTAAGATACCAGTTGTCAGGGAGGTGAAAGGTGGACAGACATTTCCACCACATGATTCTGTTAATACCCTTGGTTGTCATCCAGCAGTAACTTCCAGCCGGCCTTGAACCTCGAAGAATGAATTGATATCTTACAGATCTGTATGTGTCCGATCTGGGACCTTCCTCTTTCTCACATGCAAACATCTGAGTGAGGAGCATCCTCAAGGCACATTATCTGTGACAAACATGACATTTATTAAGTCAGAGCTTGAAAAGGCAGTGGTGGCAAGGAAGAGCTTTGCAGAAGAAGAAAAAACACAAGTAGGCAGACTAAAGCTGTTAACACAGCACTTTTCAGTGCAGAACCCATAAAACAACTTGATCTGAGATACTTCGGTGACATTTGTAACTGAAGATGGTATAATAAAGGATGAGTGGCATTTATCTCAGCGAAGTTGACGTGGAGCACTGCACAAAAAAGTGTGCCAGACATCCTAACCACTCTAACTCCAGCCGCCGTCTGGTCACAGAGAACGTCTGTCGTCATCGCCGCACCCTCAAGCCACCATGTCGGTGTTATGTTGAAACAAGTTCCCAGTCAAAACCAGTGTCCCCACCTGTCTCAACATACTAGATGTTTACTGTGTGTGCAAAAATGTACAGATAACAATAAACCATTGGACGTAATGGGAGAGCTGAATGTTTATGACAAGTGTGCGATCTTATTATCCCAGTGAAGATAGAGAAAAAAATTCGGCCATCGGGACGCATTTCCAGGAACAGCATCTTTCTTTGAAAATCATTTAAAAAAGTAAGTCTGCTTGGAAGGACCGCTCCAGTTATACAATGATGCTATGTTGGATTGTCTCTGTCTGATGTTTAAAGTCAATCAAACGTGAATTGAATTTGACACCGATCACCCCCACCATTCTTGTTTAAACTGAACTCACGTTTGATCTTGCAATATTTTCTGTCTACCCAGGTAATATCTGTGAGTGAAATCCGTTTGTGTGTAGCATGTAGATTTGTGCTCTTTTGCTGCACATTGATAGATCAAATAGTTTTACAGCTGGGTTTGATATGACTGAGGTCAAGAGTTAAAGCTGCAATAGAAAATCTGCAAAATAAGCTAGCTCAAAACATTTTTATGCCACTTAACAACTTTCTAAAATAGTACAGGTGAATATATTGTGGAGATAAAAATGATGAAAAAAAATTAATGAAGCGGTTCTTGCATTTGTCTAAAAGCCTCCACCAACAACACGGCTCAGTCCAAAACCAACAATCGGGCCGTCTGGTTGTCAATCTCGCTGAACCGCCCGCACTTCCCTGGCTCATCCATTCATTATGCGCTCACGTATTTAGCAAAAGAAAACCACTGGTGTGAGAGGTTCTCTGAATAATGCCAGACAAGGAGAAACACCATTTGAAGTCACAAACAACAAAAGATCTTTGGATGTAGAAAACAGAGGCATGGTGTTCAGTGCTGTCTTGTTTACTGTGGCAATGCGGGTTCCAGCGTCAGGTAAACATGGCCTGTAGGCAGGGGTGGATCTACTAAATTATTTATGGGGTGGCAGAAGAGGGGCAAACATTTTTCTAGGGTGGTAATGCACACACACACACACACACACACACACACACACACACACACACACACACACACACACACATATATATATATATATATATATATATATATATATATATATATATATATGCAACAAGATATTGCACTTTGGTTTAATTGTTCACTCAGAAACATGTTTTCCTTTTTCTTTTCCCAGTATTTACATATTCGTATTTGTTTTGGGTCCTCATTTAATAAGCTTAAAGACTCATCACAAAAATAAAACACATAATAAAATTATGTCCTTCCTACAACAGCTGAATGCGGCAATTTCCATGTTGTTCAGCAAAACAATTTACACATGCATCAAGATCCAAAGATTTTGCCTGTTTTGATTCAATGCTGAGTACAGCCTAGCTTTTCTCTGTCAAAGCAGACTGCAAATAGGTCTTTATGAGCCTGAGAGTTGAAAAACTTAGATTTTTCTTGAATTTATAGCTGCCAGCTGGGGTGGCAGCAGGGGTAGCAAGGCTTTCTTTTAGGGTGGCAACTGCCACCCTATGCCACCCTTGTAGATCCGCCCCTGCCTGTAGGGATGATAGCCAATGAGTGGCGAGTGGTTAAAAGCTAGCTTGTTTTAGCTTTGCTTGTGAAGCTTTAAATCAAACCAGAATTGCTTGGCTACTTTTTTGTTCTTGGTTTTTCACAATAAAAAACTCTTCATCGCCAACAGAGTTTGACGGACTTCCTGTTATTCTTGGCTGAGGGTCAAACTGTGACAGTTAATTGCAGATTAAGATGGTTTGCACCAGGTTATCTGGAACTGGACACACACAGCAAGAGCTGGATGAAGCATCGGTGACTCCTACACGAACACATCAAGCTTAACGGTTTACATCAACTCTGTCCATTAGTGCTTGTTGCTCAGAGTCAGGAAATGACTGATCGTCATCAGTGGAGGGAGGAAGGAGTGTTTCTGTACACATGTGATTAACATGCAAATTGGCCTTTCCGTGTGTGTGTGTGTGTGTGTGTGTGTGTGTGTGTGTGTGTGTGTGTGTGTGTGTGTGTGTGTGTGTTAAGTCTTAAGAAGCTGCATTTTAAAAGGATCAAAGGTTCAGAAGCTCATTGTCTCAGAGCTCTGCCGACTGTGTGACTTATCTACAAAGTGCAAATAAAGCCACAACAGAAAATTAGTGCATATGGACAGAAAGACGAGGAGACTTCTCCAAATGAGGCACAATAGCTTTCATTATAACATCTAAAGCACTTCGCTATCAACAGGAGACAACAAACAAAGAACAGTTGTGTCAGTTAATTACATGAAGTTCTTCACCTTTTAAACACTAACTTCTTTAACTTTAAATTCTTTAAACGTCTAATTCATTTAATAATAGCCAGAATCTCATTTATGTTTATTGTATTTTATGTTTTCAATTTTACATTTTTCTAACAATAAAGTGGCAATGAAGCTGTCACTCACTACATGATGTACGTGCAGCCGCCACCAGACGAAATAAGAGACATATGATTAAATCATTGACATGTCGACAGAAGTTGAAGCCAAAAAGTAAGTAACTCTCAAGTTGCAAGTGGAATATTCACAGAGGGCAATAGGGGCTGAGTGGCTCTTCATTAACCCTGTTAAGGGTCATATTACCACAAACTGGCTCAAGAAAATGATTTGCAATAATGAAAAAGTTGCATGGTATGCCTTTAAGAGCTGTTTCCATCCATCCATTTTCAGCCACTTATCTGGGGCGGGTCGCGGGCGCAGTAGCCTAAGCAGGGAGGCCTGGACTTCACTGTCCTTAGTTCGCAGTCAGCTCCTCCAGGGAATCCTAAGGTGTTCAATAGCCAGCTGTGAGATATAGTCTTTTCAGCATGTCCTGGCTCTTCCTTTAGGTCTTCTCCCGGTTGGACGTGCCCGGAAAACCTTACCAGCGAGGCGTCCAGAAGGCATCCTAACTAGATGCCCGAGCCACCTCAAATGGCTCCTTTCCATGTGGAGGAGCAGCGGGTCTACTCTGAGCCACTCCTGGATGATGAGCTTCTCTAAGGGAGAGTCCAGACACCTTGCGGAGTAAACTCATTTTGGCCACTTGTATCCGCAAACTCATTATTTCAGTCACTACACGAAGCTAATGACCATAGGTGAGGGTAGTAACGTAGATCGATTGGTAAATAAAGAGCTTTGCCTCCTTGATCAGCTCTCTCTTCACCCCTACAGATCAGTACAACACCCGCATTATTTCAGATGCAGCACCTGTCAATCTCGTGTTCCATTTTTCCCTCCCCTGAGACTGTAACAGACGCCGTCTGTTTGTGGCCACTGGGTGGCCTCAGCGTCACTACCTGCGCTCCTGGCTCTAGCTGAGCCAGGTGTAGCTGATCCAAATCAGGGATGCTCCTTGTTAAAAGGGAGCGCCAGGTGATACAGAGGGGGGGAAGTTCAGAAGAGAACAGGTGCAGTAGAGTTTGCTCTCCTTTTTCCCTCCGTGACCAGACGTTAAAGTCTCGCTTTGGTTACCTGTGTGGAATAGAGCTAGTCTCTAGAGCTCGTTTGTGTTTATTTGGCATTCTCGTTAAAGAGATCTAGCTCACCCTTTTGGTGAAGCTTTTTGGGTTAATCTTGCTCTTTTCCTTACCCGGTTTAAACCCCGGCGCTTTGTGTTTACTATTATCATTAATTTAGGAAACCCCAGTTTTGGATGTCTTTATGTGTTTGTGACCTTTTATCCTTTTCCTGCATAAAGCAGTGACCCTTTTAGTTAAATAAACTCCTTTAAGAGAGTGAATCTTGGTTTGTTCCTATTCACAACCACCTTTCTTTACGCCCTCTAACCAACATTGTCTTCTAGTCGTGCTGGGGGCCGTAAAACAGACACTTAAACTCCTCCACTTGCAGCAGGACCTCATCTCTGACTCAGAGAAGGCATCTTACCCTTTTTCTATTCAAGACTTGGATTTAGAGGAGCTGATTCTCATCCTAGCCCGGGGGTCGGCAACCCGCGGCTCTGGAGACACATGCAGCTCTTCCATCCATCTGATGCGGCTCTCTGTGCTTGTAAAATAATGAATGGATATTTAAATAAAATGCTTTATATTTTACTGCATTCATTTTACATCTGTATGCCAATTCTAAATGTAAAGATTGTCTGCCTAAACCTGATCAGGTCCAACCCGGTCTTGCCGAGTTGACGGGTCATGCTTGTGCATAATCATAGGCGCTTCCTGAGCTGAAGAGGATGCGAGATTCTGGGATTCTCCTCAGACGGCTCCTGGATGTGTCGCCACATTGGAGACAGGAACAAGCGCTATTCAGCCAAAGTTTCATAATCAGGGAACATTTTCTAAGTGACAAGTCTCGCTTCAGTCAGAGGAATCTTCCCGCATGCGCTCTGGTTCTGCGACGTGCTCCAAGCCCCTCTCCACATCTTCAGCTCGCTGTGCACCGTACGTACGCGCTGACAGCGAGCTGCGCTGAGCAGTGTCCAGCTCAGATGTTCAGATGGGAATCTTTTCTTCAGTGATTTAGCTACATCTGTGATGTGCGAAACGAATACAATGTCAGTTCGTCTGCATGCGTCGGGGTAATTCTTTCTATTCTTTCTCCGTCAAAATAAACGGCCAAATACGGGAACTATCCGGTCAACACAAGCCCTGCTTTTAACTGTTCTGTTTTCTTGTGAAAATTGTTGCAAAGAGCTATAATTAAACTTGATTAACACCAGAGCCAGGAGCACTGAGGGAAAAACAAATTGATCGGATGCTTTTCTGACCTTCCCCACCTACAAAGTTTAATTACAACAATCAAACGTGACAGAGCCTGGATTTGTATTCTGAACGGTCTAAACATGTTTTAAAAAGAAACGTATGACAAAAGTGGACCTGCTCAGTAAAACCACCAACAGGGTGAAAAATATCAAAATGTTGTAGGCAGAGACGGGCTACAACTTCTGGATCCATTTTATATAAATCGTTTTATTGATTATCGTCTTATGAAAGATAATTTTGACGTACACGAGCGACCGGTACTGGCTGCTGTCACCTGTTGTGATTGGTTAAAGCAGCTCTCTGCTGTCTGAGGGTAGGCCCTGCCCACAACGCCGCGGCTGCTGTGGCTCCCAGTGTTTTCTTTACTGTGGGAAATGGGTAATAATGGCTGTTTGATGGGAACAGGTTGCCGACCCCTGTCCTAGCCACTTCACACTATTACCATCACCCCGGTCTGCAGACCAGTGGGACTGCCCTCGATGTCCACGCAATATTGCAGAGCCACGTCAGCCAACACAACCCTACAACATCCAGAGCCTTAAGGAACTCCGGGCGGATCTCATCCACCCCTAGGGCCTTGCCACCGATGAGGTTTTTGACAACTTCAGTGACTTCAGCCCCAGACATTGGAGAGTTCAACCCAAAGTCCCCATACTCTGCTTCCTCACTGGAATGCTTGCCGATGGGATTAAGGTGGCTTTCAAAGTATTTCGCCCACCGATCCACAATGTCCCGAGTAGAGGTCAGCTGCACACTGTTCCTACTATAAACCGTGTTGGTAGCACTCTGCTTTCCCCTCCTGACACCGGATGGTGGACCAGAATCTCCTCAAAGCCGTATGGAAGTCTTGCTCCATGGTCTCACCAAACTCCTCCCAAGCCCGGGTTACTGCCTCCATGACCACCCAAGCCACATTCCATTTGGACTGCTGGTACCTATCAGTTGCCTCTGGAGTCTCACAGTCCAAAATGAGCTGATGGGACTTTTCTTCAGCTTGAGGGCATCCACAACCATTGGTGCCCGCCAGCGGGTTCAGGGATTGCCACAGTGAGAGGCACCGGCGACTCTATGGCCGCAGCTCTGGTCAGCCACCTCGACAATGGAAGCACAGAACATGGCCCACTCCGCTGCCTTTCTCAGAACAGTTTGAGGTGTGAATTGAAACATCTTCTGATAGGAGACTCTGCCAGACGTCCCCAGCAGATTCTCACAACATATTTGGGCCTGCCAGATTTGACCGGCATCCTCCGCCACCATCAAAGCCAACTCACCACCAGGTAGTGGTCAGTTGACAGCTCTACCCCTCTCTTCAACTGAGTGTCCAAGACATGCGGCCGCAGATCTGATGAGACAACAACAAAGTTGATCATCGAGCTGCGGCCTAAGGTATCCTGGTGCCAAGAGCACATATGGATACCTTTATGTCTGAACATGGTTTTCATTATGGACAATCTATGATGAGTACAGAAGTCCATTAGCAAAACACAGCTCAAATTCAGATCGGGGGGCCATTCCTCCAAACCACACCTCTTCAGGTCTCACTGTTGTTGCCCACTTAAGCACTGTCTGGAAGGAGCGCTCTAAAGCACCTCCTCCAAGGACTCCAAAAAGGGTGGGTATTCCAAACTGTAGTATGGTGCATAAGCACAGACCACAGTCATGACCCATCCCCCAACACATAGGTGGAGGGAGGCTACCCTCTCGTTCACTGGGGTAAACCCAAACATACAGGCACCAAGATTGGGCAAGAGAATCTGGCTGCAGACATCAGCTGGCGTCTTTGCCGTGCCAGGAAATGACGTATCCGGAAAAACAAGTGTCATTACCTTCGCCGGAAGTCATTACCTTTGCCGGAAGTAGTTTTTTTTCGGGTTATTACCTTTGCCGGAAGTAGTTTTTTTTTCTTGAATACGCTTTATTGACAAAGCACAAAAGTAGTTTGAATTTGTCAAAACCATACCGTGTCGTTTTTCTCTTCAATTTGTACATATTTAAGAGAAAAATTACACGGTGGGTCATTACCTTAACCAGAAGTCATTACTTTCACTGGAAGTAGTTTTTTAAAAAACAAAACTTACCGGAAAAAGCTTGTTATTTCGGATTTTTTTTTCTCTTCACATCTGGACTGGCAAACTTAAGTAACGTTGTTACCTGCGTTGCATGAAAAATGAATATTAAATCCCTTTGTCCTTCAGACAGGGAATTTTTATGACAGTAGCACATACATATATATATATATATATATATATATATATTAGGGCTGGGACTTGATTAAAAAAATTAATCTAATTAATTACAGGCTTTGTAATTAATTAATCTCGATTAATCGCATTTTAATCGTTCAGGAAAATGCGCTCTCAAAGTAAAACTTTTAATTAAAATTATGAGACAGAGAATCAAACATTAGACATGGTTATTACTGTAAACTAAAGCTTTTAATAAAAAAATGCATTTTAGTTATTCACATGTCACTGTGTGATATGAAACAAAACCCAAATCAACTAAAATTTATAATTACAAATAGAAAACACATGCAAAGGGTTCCTGAGCCTTTAAATAGTCTCTCTGTCTAGATGAATGACAAATAAATTTGACTTTGCACCAGATTCTAATTTTTCCAGTTTCACTTGTTTGTATAATTGGGAGTTTTTATTAGCATTTCTACTCATAATGTAGTAAAAACACATAAATAATAATCCTTCAAAATGACAGTAGAGCAGGCACAAATATGATCTAGGACTTAAATGTACTAACTTTTAACACCAGAGCAGGCGTGGCATATTCTGAGAATGATCAGGAACACTAACTGGTTCCAGTTGGATGACTGGAGGTTGATGGGATGATGAAAGATCATGGCGAGGAAATAATGATCTGACGAACAGGTGAGCGGACCTTCCTTACATGGGAAGTCCTGCTGTCACGTTAAGAAGGGGATGCTGCAGACCCGCAGAGTCACGCCTGCTACAGCGAATCTGGTGTG
This sequence comes from Nothobranchius kuhntae, assembly GCA_006942095.1. NCBI lineage: Eukaryota > Metazoa > Chordata > Actinopteri > Cyprinodontiformes > Nothobranchiidae > Nothobranchius > Nothobranchius kuhntae. Next base: position 97,143 of record SSNQ01034127.1, on the reverse strand, counting down.
ATCTCCAGCCTAATCACAACTTTCTCGTTCCTCGCTGCCCCTGATACACTTAAGCATCCGCCCCTTAGCTGATGACAGCTTCAACACACCTCGCTGCTTAATGATAGTAATGCATGTGATGTTTAGACAGAGACTCGTCTCAGAAACATATAATTCCACGACCGAATTGTTTAGAAAATCATCAGAAAAGTTTCAGAGTGTTTCTGTTTTAACTTAAACTTCTGTTTTCAACTTTAAGACACGTTGTTTGTGATTGTTTACAGAGTAGTGAAAACACGGAGCGTTCTCCCAGCGGCAGCCAGGTGCCTCTCGTTTGTCTGACTACTTTCATAAACTACTGTTAGGGCAAAGGATTTTTCTGTCTGGTTCTTTCAGCGCTGCACAGATGTTACGTAAATGTTAAAAATATAGCTTACCGCAACTTTTGTAAAGTTTCCGGTGCCACCGGGCGGGCAGCCGCAGCAGAGGTGATCTCTGAAAAATGTCCGCGACACGGACTCCATTGTTGTCTGGAAGTTTTTATTTTCCAAGTTAAGAAAAGAGGCGGTTGTGTTTCCTAAATCCTGCATCAGTCCAAGCAAGGCAACTTATTTCTGTTTTTATTTCGTTTTAGTAGCCATTAGCCACTGTGCATTGTTGTGTGCGTCAGTGATATTCGGTCTACGAGGAAAACGTGCAATGACAAAGGTTCCGCCGTGCTTGAAATTCAAGCTGCGATTAAATGCGTTAATTTTTTTTAACGCGTTATTTTTTTCTAATTAATTAATCGTAATTAACGCGTTAAAGTCCCGGCCCTAATATATATATATATATATATATATATATATATATATATATATATATATATATATATATATATATATATATATATATATATATATACACACACACACACACACACATATATGTATATATACACACACACACAATAAAAGGCTGTAAAGTGAATTAAAAAAAACATATGGAAAAAATGAGAACACATTAAACTAAGACTTTTCAAAATGTGCAAACAAAATAGTACTTGCTAAATATTTGGTTTTATTGTTAAGCCCAAGATGAACTTTGACCTACACCAATTGCTAAAGTACAGGACTCCGAGAAGCAGTGAAAAACATTTCAGCAACACTCCTCTCTCACCAGCAACAAAAATTAGTTATTAAATATGCATAACACTGTCCTATTGTGTATCACAGCAGCTCATTGCAACAGAATTTAACTACTACAGCTGATAACTATTTAGCTAGTTGGTATTTATTTTGAGTGAAAGACAATAAAACCAAAGAAACACTTAATTTCACAACCATTTTATTTTGGGTACAAATGAATTTGCTGAAGCATGGCTTTCTCAGCTGCATATCGATTCATCCCCTCCCATTTTTCCAACACTTTTATTGTTACCTGAAAAACATGCAGGATTACTTCATCGTCGTCGTTGTCGTCTTCCTCTGCTTATCCGGGTCCGGGTCGTGGGGGCAGCATCCCAACTAGGGAGCTCCAGACCGTCCTCTCCCCGGCCACCTCCACCAGCTCCGCCGGCAGGACCCCAAGGCGTTCCCGGACCAGGTTGGAGATGTAACCTCTCCAACGTGTCCTGGGTCGACCCGGGAGCCTCCTGCCGGCAGGACCTGCCCGAAACACCTCCCCGGGGAGGCGTCCAGGAGGCATCCTGACCAGATGCCCAAACCACCTCAACTAGCTCCTTTCGATCCAGAGGAGCAGCGGTTCTACTCCGAATCCCTCCCGGATGTCCGAGCTCCTCACCCTATCTCTAGGGCTGAGCCCGGCCACCCTACGGAGGAAACTCATTTTAGCCGCTTGTATCCGCGATCTCGTTCTTTCGGTCATTACCCAAAGCTCATGACCATAGGTGAGGATTGGGACGTAGATCGACC
>SSNQ01034127.1:73700-84934 GCA_006942095.1 Nothobranchius kuhntae | reverse complement strand
GCATTAATTAGAGAAGCGGCTACTATTTCAAAGTTATTGTACCTGTTGCAGGACACCTGATTTGTGCAACCACAGTAGAATGACCCAGCACACCACACACAATAACTGAAAAATATTTAGAGATATTGAAAGCTAAGCTTGTCCAGAAAATACATTTTATTTCTGGGTGCACAGGACCAGTTCCAGTGTGGGCCAGATGCTGAAAAATAAATTCATAAATCTGTCTTTTTTGAAGTTTCACAAATCAGAGGAAGGTTTCACAAATCACAAACTATGTTTTATGCATTCCTACGAGCCCAGAATAATCTAAAACAGGTTTGAAGAGTGTATGTGTTGTAGGTTTTGAGCTAGAGCAGAATAAAAATGGTCAGAGTAGAGAAAAATTGGGTGTATTAGCCCTTTAGCCATTTCCCGAATCGGAAGCTAACTTTAGCCTCGTATGAAAACTAGTGATTGAAACCACTTACAAATCTCTGAAAATCTACGCTTTTTAATTAAAAAAGGGTATTAATAACGTTTCAGTCAAGTCAGTATTAGAAATCGTGGTCTTTATATCATATCTAAATTATAAAGTTAATATTATTACTTTAACTGTTTTAACAAACAGGGAGACCAGAAAAATCAAATAGCTAAGTTAAAGCTAAGCTACAATTGCTGATAGCTTTATTGATGTAGCTTTTGTGTTAGCTAGCTTGTGATCTCCCTGCATTCGTTTTAAGACTGCGTGTTAATATTGATACAATTAGCTATGAAACACGGTGCCTTTGCAACAATTCTCTGGTAAAGCTTTAAACGCTATAGTGCCTACATTTAAGAACTAAGAACGGTTGCAACAATTAGTTAATTTCATCCTTATCTTTCTTTCTTTATCTATCATCCTTATCCTTACCTTTCCTCAATTGAAACCCGCCGAGTATGGTTGAAACAAAAACAATGTAGCGGCCGCCAAAAAAGGACCAACTTCCTGCCGAGGTCTTTCGCTCGTCGATTTTCCGGTAAAAGTAATGACACGCCATCTTGCTCTCGACACACCAGCTGATGTCTGCAGTCAGGTCCTACTCAGATTGGGGGCAACTAGTATGCCTTCCCTGCTCGGTGCCTCTCAGTCGGGGCAACTCCAGACTGGTAGAATGTCCAATCCCTCTAAAGGAAACAGGTTCTGGAGCCAGAGCCATGCCTCGAGGTGAGTCTGACTAGTTGGAACCTCTCAACCTTGCACACCATCTCAGGCTCCTTCCCCACCAGAGAAGTGACATTCCATGTGCCAGGAGCAAGCTTCTGTTGCAGAGGATCAGACTTTGGCTAACACTCATCATACATTGTACCTGACCCATGTGGCACAACCCACAAGTGGTGAGCCCATGGGAAGGGGGAACTGCGTTTCCTCTTTGTGCCCGGCCAGGCTCCATGGGTAAAAGCTCAGCCACCAGGCACTCGCCAACATGCCCCACCTGCAGGCCTGGCTCCAGAGGGGCACCCTGGTGTCTTGCGTTCAGGCGAGGGAACACTGTTTCCATTTGTATTATTCATCTAAAGGAGTCTATGGGCTGCTCTTTGTCTGATCCCTCACCTAGGACCTGTTTGCCATGGGTGACCTTACCAGAAGCATAAAGCCTCAGATACCTTAGCTCCTAGGATCATTGGGACACTCAAACCCCTCCACCACGGTAAGGTGTCAGCCCAGGGAGGAGCTGCCACCAAATAGACGAGCTGTTTGTAAAAAATAAATCAATATAATAAACTTTAGGCAAGCACATGGTTTGTTGGCCATGAAATGAGTCAAACTCTGGTTTTTGTTCTTTGACGAAGCTAACTTCATCTCGTTGATTTTGTTACTCATTGCTGTCTTATTTTGTTCATATTAATGAGTCTAATTCATTCTCAAACATGTATCACCATTCTTTTGGCACATTAGGACAGTTAATGTTAAACCACTTTAAAAATACTTTCATTAAAACACTTTACCTCAAAATAGAAGTTGGATGCAGAGATCCTGTACCAGAAAAGCCTTCAATCATCTGTTATTAGTCAGTTACTCAAGGTTTTCAAGCTGACTGTTTTTGTAATAACTGAACCACAAAGGTGTCATAAACATTATCATGAAAGTGTGATGAATCTGAATGTTGCTGCTTGATGGTACAAACAGCTGAAAGCTGTTTATGTGAATCTCTTCTATGAAACATGAAGGAAACATAAACAGTGATGTGAGTTGTGGTAATAATAACCATGATGCAGCAGTTTTAAACTTAAAAAATTAACTGGGTGTCATTTTAATGTTTCATATTTTGTTGCAGTTTTAAAAGCAGGGTGAATCTGTCATTTAATATTTAGGACCTTGCTTAAAATTTGTTCCATTACAGCTGCATGTTTTAAAGTCCAAACAAACAAAAACAAGATACTTCGGTTTATCTGCTTTCACTTGTTTCATTCACAGTTGATTCTAGATTCCGTCTAATCAGGAAGAACAGGATACACTGATGAACTTAAATGTTTGCATCCTCTGCAATGATTTACAATGTGTTTTATCTTCCAGGTAGCTACTTGGCCCTTGAATCTTTTGCACACCAGTGTTAATATATGTTGGATTTATGTCAAAGCAAAAGGGATGGTCAAGGTCCCTTATTTATCTTTTTGACATGCTTGTGTGTACGGCAGCCACACTGAAATTCTGGAGCCATTTGTTTTCACATTTTCCAGAAAAACACAATAAACTTAGTGAAACAAAATATTTTACACTTAATCAGCTCAAGTTGATTATATTTAGTTTGTTAAATGTTTTCTGCACTGCAGACTGAACTCTTCCATCAAGTTTCATAAAATATTTTTTGTGGCTTATGCTCAGAAACAAAATGAGATGTTGTCCTCAGGAGAATATTTTTTTATTCCGATCCAAATTTCATAAAATTTTCTAACTCACATGACCATTCCAGCAGGCATCACACATCGATATAAGTAAAACAGTGCAGTTTTGGCTTGCTTTTAGCATGCCCTAGTGTCCGTTTGTAGAGTTGAAATGCCTTGGTGTGCCTTTTTTTTTAACACCTTAACCCAACAGCTGAAATGTCTCCACAGCCTTTCTTAGTGCATACAGGAGTGATTCGTAACTAAATTAAACAAATCAGATTTGTTCATGAACTAAAACATGCAGGAAACGAGCTGGAAGCAGACTGCAGCACCAGCTATGTCAGCTCAATTTCTTCTAAGTCCCAACAGACCGATATGGCAACTCTGAAGTTGCAAGTGTGATATTTTGGCCACAAGGGGTGATAGGGGCTGGGTGGCCTTACATTAACTGTCATTAGCACATACTGGCTCAAGAAAATTATTAAAAAATATGAAAAAGTTGCAAAGTATTCCTTTCACTTGATTAGTTTAAGGTAAATGCTCTTTCAGACGTTGAGATTTGAAGGACAAGCCACCTACTGGCACCTGCTAACTTTAGACACATGGAGCTTCGTAGTAACTGGTCCGCAGGGTGGTCACATCCTGACTTTGCCTCTCCGTGACCCAAATAGATGAGCAAAACTCAATTCTGATTAGCAGAAGTCTGAGAAAATGATTACAGTATTTAAAAAAGAGATAACAAACAAGGAATTAAAAACATGTTGAGCCACCAGAGGGAAGATGGATAAATATGGAGTTTTAATCCGATTCCTAATACCCGTCTCTGACAGAAGCTGGAAGTTTTAAGTTTTCAAATTTATGGATAATGAAGGAATTGTGATGAAACCTGAGTGAATTGTACATTTTATAAGAAATGTTTTTGTTGCTGCTTTTAACAAAGTCAAAGTAATATCTTCTTCATATGTTCTTGTGCACAGGGATGACACTAAATAAGGTTTAAACCTACATACAAGTTTGGTGGTGGTGTGTGTCCCTGTTGATGCTCAGGTTACAGTAAGTTTTGTTTTTCTGGCCTGGTATCAGTTTCTATAAACAGCAGAAACACTCTGTTCTGTCCCTGGTGCTGTTTTCCTCTCTGTATTGAGCACAATCATAATAAATGGAAAAGTTTGTGTCAGAAGGAAGCTGCAGAAATATGACAAGCTTCTGATGACTTATTTTATCACTCTGTGATAAAATAAGTCATCCTCTCTGCTCGTAGAATGCCCGCAAAGCCGAGTCCATAAATGACATCATATATGTGGATACTTGATCTTTTTTCAGTTTTCCTGCAATTTGAATTTTTAGAAAACCCACATCTTGATTCTGGGTTTAAAAATGCATTGTAATTACTGCGTTACTGACAATTGTACCAAGTCAATATCACCATTTTCTTTCCCTGTAATGCCTTACATTACCACATTACAGCAAACAGCAATGCATTACAGTAATTATTTACGTTTGTACCGCGTTACTCCCAACACTGGAAAACATCATGCTCTGATCTGGGCTGATACGGTCATTTTTGCTGCAGACAACATGAATGTTAGTCTCAAGTTCTAATACAATAGGTTCCTTTTCAACAGTCTCTCGTTTTTTTAACCCTTACCTCACATTAGAGCATTTTTTTGTGCTGACACGTGTATTTTTGTGAATAACTTTGGCTATGTTAATGCAATTTATCTAATTTTTATGGAGGACGTGTATTTTGGAAAGAATTACAAAAAAAGTTAGAAAAAATATTCAACGTACTTTATTAAAACGTGGAAATCTTGTAAAATTTTGTACAGTTAANTTTTTCACTACATGGCATACTTTCTCCATATATAGCAGGGCAATGGCTGACCCAGCATTTAAACTGAATGATTTAGCTGTATTTGTTTACCTCTGACTGCCCATTATAATACATATTTAGCAAAAAAATGGTTTGTGTGTTATTTAGAGATGCCATACAAGAGTTTGCATGTGTGTGTTCTGAATTTTTGGTAATTGTGCTTTTTCAGTGTTCTTTCAAAAAACAAGCCTTACTGAATGTACAAAATTAGCTTATTCTGCAAAATAGCATTTTGACATGTGTCCCTTTGTGTGTGATTGTGCAGGCATGCGTGTATGTAGGTATCAAAGCACTTTACAGATCTTCAAAAGACAGATCTGTGATCATTATCTGGAGTGGTTGAGCAGGTGTGGGCCATGGGAGTTTGTGTGTGTGTGTGTGTGTGTGTGTGGGGGGGGGGGGGGCACAGGTTCTCACACTCTGTTGACATCATGAATGTTCATCAAAGGCATGTTATATATCAAAAATCAAAGGATTTTCTGCTAAATTTCAGATACTCTCTCACAATTTTATTTTTGCAAATTGTTATTTCAATAAGTATAAAGCATTTGCATGGATGAAAGCTAAGATGAAGGCTGAAAAACTTCAAAGGCGTACATTTGTTTTGCAAAACAAATTCCTGCATAGCTGAATTTTGTTTACATACAGTTAGGGGTTAGTTTACACAGGTGGACCCATTGACTAAAAGTACATCTATGAGACTCAGATCAGGATTCATTTCTTTAAACCTCAACCATGAAAAGAAGTTTCAACGTGAATGAAGCCCTGGAGGTGTTTCAGCAGCTTGAAGATGAGGGGGAGTCAGTCAGGAGGGACCGCAGCAGAAGCTGACCGTAATCATCGATTACAACTGCTGCAAAGGGGCAGTTGACAACTTGGACAAGGTAATTTATTTACTTTATTTTATTATAATTCGCCAACCTAATTGCAGCAGCAAGCGGAGCCAGCTCCAGCCCAGGAGCAGACAATAAAGAAAAAATGCCACTTTTGCAGAGGGAAGAGGAGCGTGCATGCGCACTTTTGCAAAACATAGGTGCCAGATGGTGGACCAGAATCTCCTCGAAGCCATACGGAAGTCTTGCTCCATGGTCTCATCGAACTCCTCCCATGCCCAGGTTTCCGCCTTGGCGACCACCCAAGCCACGCTCCGCTTGGACTGCTGGTACCGGTCAGCTGCCTCTGGAGTCCCACAGGCCAAAAAGACCTGATAGGACTCTTTCTTCAGCTTGACAGCATCTCTAACCGCCGGTGTCCACCAGCAGGTTCGGGGGTCGCCACCACAAAAGCCACCGACGATCCTGCGACCACAACTCCGGTTGGCTGCCTCAACAATGGAGGCATGGAACAGGGTCTATTCAGACTCAGTGTCCCCCGCCTCCCCAGGAACATTTTGGAAGTTCTGTCGGAGGTGGGAATTGAAGCTCCTTCTGACAAGAAACTCTGCCAGACGTTCCCAGCAGACCCTCGCGATACGTTTGGGCCTGCCTGGTCTGACCGGCATCCTCCCCCACCACCTGAACCAACTCACCACCAGGTAGTGGTCAGTTGGCAGGTCCGCTCCTCTCTTCACCTGAGTGTCCAAGACATGCGGCCGTAGGTCAGATGAAAAAACAACAAACTCGATCATCGAGCTGCGGCCTAAGGTATCCTGGTGGCAAGAGCCAATATGGACACCTTTATGTGTGAACATGGTGTTCATTATGGACAATGCATGACTGGCATAGAGTCCAATAACAAAACACCAGTCGAATTCAGATCGGGGGGCCGTTCCTCCCAACCACACCTCTCCAGGTCTCACTGTCATTGCCCACGTGAGGGTTAAAGTCCTCCAGCAGAACAAGGGAGTCACCGGAAGGAGCGCTTTCCAGCACCCCCTCCAAGGTCTCCAAAAAGGGTGGGAAGTCTGAACTGCAGTTTGGTGCATAAGCACAGACCTCAGTCAGAACCCATCCCCCCACACGTAGGCAGAGGGAGGCTACCCTCTCATTCACTGGGATAAACCCCAACGTACAGGCACCAAGATGGGGGGCAGCTAGTATGCCCACCCCTGCTCGGCGCCTCTCAGTGGGAGCAACTCTAAAGTGGTAGAAAGTCCAACCCCTCTCAAGGAAACTGGTTCCAGAGCCAGAGCCATGCGTTGAGGTTAGTCCGACTATATGTAGTCGGAACCTCTCAACCTCACACACCAATTCAGACTCCTTCCCCACCAGAGAGGGGACATTCCATGTGCCAAGAGCCAGCTTCTGTAGCCGAGGATCAGACCGCCAAGGTCCCCGCCCTCGACTACCACCCGTCACACACTGCACCTGACCCCTTTGGCCCCTCCCACGAGTGATGAGCCCATGGGAATGGGGACCCACGTTTCCTCTTCCGGCTGTGCCCGGCAGGGCTCCATGGGTGTTCATGTTTTATGTTTATATTGCCCAAGGAAAGGCAAAATAAAAGCAAAAATGTCAGCTGACAAACAGAGACCCAGAGCAGCTCTGATTTTGATGAGACGGGGCAAAATTTAAAGCCACACTTTGCAATGGTTTCATATTTTTAAATAATTTTCTTGTGCCAGTATGTGCTAAAATGACCCTTTACAGGGTTAATGAAATGTTACTCAGACCCCCGCTGGGATACCCTTTTGGGACTTAGAAAAAACTGAACTGACAGTAGAGGGCGACAACGTCCTCTGCTGCCCGCAGATAAACGGAGAAGGAAGTGACGCGCCACCATCAGCGTCAGCCTGAAGAAGCCGGCAGCTGTCGGCGAAACTGTAGCTACAAACAGGTAAACAAAACTGTTTCTGTGTTTAAAAAAGAACGAAAGAATGGATTTAGAAAGACACAGCAAGAACACACGTAAGATGTTCAAAGAGAAATACTGACATACCTGTTACTGCAGTCTGCTTCCAGCCCATTTCCTGCATGTTTTAGATCATGAACACTGCTGATTTGTTTAATTTATTGATGAATTACTCCTGGAGACACTAGTGAAGGCTGGGGAGACGCTTCAGCTGTCAGATTGAGGTGTTAAAAAGACAAACACACAGCGAGGAGATAAGTTTTACTTTGGGTTAGATCACAGAGAATTAATAACAGACACTAGGGGGTGCTAAAAGCAAGCAAAACTACCAAGTGTGCCTTTAAAAGAAGTTAATTGAACAAAAGAAAAGTATATCACATTTTGAATGGATGAACCAGTAATTTACATATTTAATATTTACATAAGAACTAAACTAATATACAGAATTCCCAATTTATACAAATTATGCTAATTATGTAAATACATTTTTGAATATGTCACAAATAAGAACTGTTGTGCTTTCTGGCACAATCTGATGTTGGTTTTATGTAGTTTCACATTCTTAAAAAATGAAGACAACCAGATGTTTTAGTAACAAATTTCAGTTATAAACAAAACATTTAGGCAGTAAGAAACATGAATTTAATAACAAAACTGCTAAACTCTTTCCAAAACAGGTGTGAAAAAGCAGAATTTTTTTTACTGAGTGGTATTGCCATAGTGTCACATCATCAGCAGGTGCAGGACCCTGAGCAGATCCAGAAACTACAGCACCAGAAAACTATAATAGGCCTTGCATTCTCTCGATAAAATTAACTGAAGGACCATCAAAGTATGAGGAGTCACACAGAGGATGCATACCTTCTGCTCCACAGTTAACATTATTTACTGTAAGGACTTTTTAACTAGCAACAGTCATGGTGATATGGAGTAAAACTACCCTGAAATGTACAGTGGTGTGTAAAACTATTTGCCCCCTTCCTGATTTCTTATTCTTTTGCATGTTTGTCACACAAAATGTTTCTGATCATCAAACACATTTAACCATCAGTCAAAGATAACACAAGTAAACACAAAATGCAGTTTTGAAATTATGGTTTTTATCATTTAGGGAGAGAACAAAATCCAAAGCTATATTGCCCTGTGTGAAAAAGTAATTGCCCCTTGAACCTAATAACTGGTTGGGCCTCCCTTAGCAGCAATAACGTGTTTGTAATAACTTGCTACGAGTCTTTTACAGCGCTCTGGAGGAATTTTGGCTGACTCATCTTTGCAGACTTGTTGTAATTCAGCTTTATTTGAGGGTTTTCTAGCATGAACCGCCTTTTTAAGGTCATGCCATAGGTCAGGACTTTGACTAGGCCACTCCAAAGTCTTCATTTTGTTGTTCTTGAGCCATTCAGAGGTGGATTTGCTGGCATGTTTTAGGTAATTGTCCTGCTGCAGCAGCCAAAATCGCTTCAGCTTTAGTTGACCAACAGATGGCCGGACATTCTCCTTCAGGATGTTTTGGTAGACCGTAGAATTCATGTTTCCCATTTATCACAGCAAGCCTTCCAGTTCCTGAAGCAGTAAAACAATCCCAGACCATCACACTACCACCACCACATTTTACTGTTGGTATGATGTTCTTTGTCTGAAATGCTGTGTTACTTCTACGCCAGATGTAACAGGACATTTGCCTTCCAAAAAGTAAAACTTTTGTCTCATCAGTCCACAAGGTATTTTCCCAAAAGTCTTGGCAATCATTGAGATGTTTCTTAGCAAAATTGAGACGAGCCCTAACGTTCTTTTTGCTTAACAGTGGTTTGCATCTTGGAAATCTGCCATGCAGGCCATTGTTGCCCAGTCTCTTTCTTATGGTGGAGTTGTGAACACTGACCTTAATTGAGGCAAGTGAGGCCTGCAGTTCTTTAGAAGTTGTCCTGGGGTCTTTTGTGACCTCTCGGATGAGTTGTCTCTGCGCTCTTGGGGTAATCTTGGTCGGCCGCCCACTCCTGGGAAGGTTCACCACTGTTCCATGTTGTTGCCATTTGTGGATAATGGCTCTCACTGTGGTTTGCTGGAGTCCCAAAGCTTTAGAAATGGCTTTATAACCTTTACCAGACTGATAGATCTCAATTACTTTTGTTCTCATTTGTTCTTGAGTTTCTTTGGATCTTGGCATGATGTCTTGCTTTTGAGGTGCTTTTGGTCTACTTCTCTGTGTCAGACAGCTCATATTTAAGTGATTTCTTGATTGAAACAGGTGTGGCAGTAATCAGGCTTGAGGGTGGCTACAGAAATTGAACTCAGGTGTGAAACACCATAGTTGGGTTATTTTTTAACAAGGGGGCAATTACTTTTTCACACAGGGCAATGTAGGTTTGGATTTTGTTCTCTCCCTAAATAATAAAAACCATCATTTCAACACTACATTTTGTGTTTACTTCTGTTATTTTTGACTAATGGTTAAATGTGTTTGATCATCAGAAACATTTTGTGTGACAAACTTGCAAAAGAATAAGAAATGTTCTTTCAAGGCTCGACTACTGCAATGCACTGTATGCCGGCCTTAGTCAGGGTGCGGTAGCATGCTTGCAGTTAGTACAAAACTCAGCCGCTAGGTTCGTGACAGGCACTAGGCGCAGGGAACATATCACCCCAGTGTTGGCATCCCTTCATTGGCTGCCTGTGCAATACAGGGCAAAATTCAAGGTCTTGGTGCTGGCATACAAGGCCTTACAAGGAACGGCTCCAGCTTATCTTGGCAACCTTTTGCATAGGCATGCCCCCTCGCGAGCCCTTCGCTCAGCCGGCAGGGAGCTGTTGATCATTCCGCGCACTAAGTGCAGGTCACGGGGGGACCATGTGTTCTTGGTGTTGGCACCTGCACTTTGGAACCAGTTGCCTTTGGTGGTGCATCGGTCACCCTCATTGGGGTTTTTAAGACTCTCCTTAAGACCCATTTTTTTGTCAAGGCATTTCAGGATTAGCAAATTTTACCCGGTTTCGATGCCCCGGCCTCTTAATCTTTTTCAGGATTTAACTTTTTGCTTTTACTCTCCTCTTTTAATTGATTTCATGTTGGTTTTATGATTTTTATATTTTATTCTGATGGTTTTATGCTTTTATTGTGTTGTGTTCAGCACCTTGAGCGTCTGCATTGGTCGCAGAAGGGGCTTTATAAATAAATGAAATGAAAATGAAATTAAATGAAATCAGGAAGGGGGCAAATAGTTTTTCACACCACTGTATGGACTGCCCCCTAGAGCCAGGAAACTACACACTGTAACTTTAAAACTTTGTCAAAAATATCTAAAAATTCAATTATCTTTTAATCCAGTAACGTTTGAGTTTATCTTGTTGATGGAAGGCTAACATTTGCCTTGTGAACAAGCTAGTAAACTAGTTTTTATTGTTACAGTATTTACCTGGCCTAAGAGAAGTCACCAGCTGTAGTCACTCATAATCACTCACAAGAAGTTAAGAGGCCATGCTATGAAGCTCAGTTCACTGACACGTTTCTAAGTCACCAAAATTGCTAGTTCATGTTGCTGTATGTATATTTGTGACCCAGCAAATGTGATCACTTTTCTCTGTTAACCCATAATAAAGACAGTAAAGAACCAAACTTCATGAATGTTTTTTGTGACAAAGAAGTATCTGTTCCAATCACTCTATCAGAGAAAAATCTGAGTTTTAGAAATAACGGGACACTCAGTAGAGCCATTATAATATATTTTTT
>SSNQ01034127.1:24700-53496 GCA_006942095.1 Nothobranchius kuhntae | reverse complement strand
ACTTTAACGTGAGTATTTTAGAAAATATGACATTACACAAAAACTACAAAGTGAGCAAAAAATATTTTTATGCCTATTTGTGACACTCCAAGGCTGTGACAACTTACCCACAAAAAAGGTCATCTGGACATAACACACAAAAAATGATTTGATTTTTTCATTTTTTGTACAGTTTTCAAACTTCGGGTGTTGCTAATAAACCTGGCAATAAAGGGGTTAAATCTGAGAAACACACACATATTTTATTATATTTTGTTAGGGCTGAAGCCAAGGATGAAATTCATGTAAAAAAATTGGGACTTATGAAATATTATATAATATTTCTAAAGGAAGCTTTCTAAGTGCATTTTTTTGTGCTCTAATGACTTTAACGTTAGAAAATTTAAACGTTGGGTAAGGGATATATATATATATATAGCCATGCCCTGATGTGGGGGCTGGGGGGTGCGTCGACATGGTCGGGACATAGAAGGGGGTGTGCGGCTAAATAAGTTTGGGAACCACTGCTATAGATTTTTACTTCCTGGCTCATGAGTGAGCTTTTGGTTTTTTCGTCTATAGAACTTTAGTTATTCTTTGCGTGGAGTCCTACAGTCTAGGTTTTCCTAATAAAAGGATTTTTATTTTAAACGACCTCTCCAGCATTGAGTTGTGGTATTCTGCATTTTCGGTCCAATCCTCCTGCACTTGCAGCGTCACACCATCTATTTAAATCAACATCGGAGCAGACTTTGGTGACACGATCTTTGGCAGTTTGGGAGTCGGCTGCTGTCTAACGTGTTTTGGAGAGTTGAGCTTCTGCTATAATGACCCCGACACTGATGTGGTTAAAAATATCTGGGTCATGAATACTTAATACCAAGACAGGGCATGGAGAGGATCATTAGGATCCCATCTACTGACTTTCCTGCACTGTCCTAAAGCTCAAAGTCCTCTGAGACGTATGCTAATAATATCTGCTCCAGAAATTCAGTCTCACACAAAAAAAGTTAGTGAATTCCTCATTCTTCCCCATCGGATTGATTTGTGAATGTTTTGATGTAAAGCTGAATCGTTTTAAATCCACAATAAGCCATGTCTTTGTGCTGCGCTGCACCAACTGTGGATGGATGCTAATTAGGCCACTTGTGGTGTCTAAAGGGAAATGAATGAACCATCTTAACCAAAACACACACACACACACACACACACACACACACACACACACACACACACACACACACACACACACACACACACACACACACACACACACACACATCTGGAGACAAGAAAACAACAGCTGTCAATCAAAAATATCTATCACAATCACCATGGCAACATTCAATTCTCTTTGCCCTGCAGCAGTGGGAGCTAAGCTTGCAGCCGGTCCATAAGTGTGTGGTTCTGTTTAAGAAGATCAGCGTATTCTTCAGTGCCCTCCTCTGCCCACTCTTTTCAGCAAAATGCTGAATTTAAAACACGTGTATGTGCGTGTGTGTGTGTGTGCGTGTGTGTGTGTGTGTGTGTGTGTGCGTGCGTGCGTGCGTGCGCGTGCGTGCGTGCGTGTGTGTGTGTGTGTGTGTGTGTGTGTGTGTGTGTGAAGAAGCAGGGCTACTGAACATTTTTATGTTTTCTTCTTCCTGACTTATTGCATGTTGTATTTATTTTTTAAATTGTCTTGAAAAATAACCAAAGGATGCACATTTTTGTGACTTGAAGGGAAAAAATGGACACAGTTCTCTTTTTAAAGTCAAAAACTGGAGTCATACGTTTATTTAATCGTACTTCTGGTTTTTCAAAGAAATCATTAAGAATTGTAAAAGTATTTCTTTTAAGTGCGACTGAACTGGAGACACAAAGTCATGACACTTTTAAAAACAAATTATTCTCTCAGACATTCAAAGTCAAAAGTTTAAAATAGAAAGACAACATTTTCATAATGGCTTTGAAAGTTCCAGCGTCATAAATATTAGTTTCACTGTGAATTTTAACATCAAAACTGGTTTTCAAGTCACAAAAAAGAGAATAAAAATTTGGACTTTTAACATCATGTGTCTTAAAGTCAATGCTGACTTTTAAAATACAAATTTTAAAGTCTGTAGCATGAAATATTTGAAATCTATTATTTATTTATTTATTTATAATCAATGTTGATTTAATTAGCCAAATACAACAAAGTCATTGTTATCAGCTTTGAATTTGTTCATGCCACTTAAATTTCTAAAAATAAATGTCTTACATTTTTGAATAGAAGCAGAGTTGTGCCTCCATAGCCAAGATTGCTGCTAACCTCATAATGAATGACTGCATTGATAACTTTTGTAAAGCATGCATAGCTACAATACTCACAGGAATGTGTTGATCTCTAAACACTGGATCTTATGTTTAGGTGATGGAATAAAACGTTCATCCAGAGGAACAAGAGTGAGTGTCCTCTGGGGAGCCACCCACTTATAGCAAAGCTTAACCAGGCCAAAGATCTAAAGGATCAATCAATACCTGTCTCTCAGCTTCTACCCGACCTCAGGGTCTCATTTATCAAACATTGCGTAGAATCCTTACTAAAACCGTACCTAAGCTCAGCAAAAAAAATGTACTTACGTCAAGTTGGTTTGTGATCTATCAAACATGAAGTACGCACAGCTGCACGCAATCTCCGCTTCATAAATCAGAGACCATCTAGAAAGGTTCTCACGCCCACTTACTGCCATAGTCAATGCAAAGTGCCTTGTGGATCTCATGCATACACATAAGCCGGCTGTTGCAGCGCTCCGCCAATGACATGGCGACCGTAGATCAAGGCAGATCAACAAAGCGCAATTTCACAAGCAGAAATTGAGGTACCTGTGGGTGAGGTGGATAAATGAAAGGAAGTGCTTTTTCAAAACAAATAAGAGAAAATCCACGGAGTGGCACAGCGTTGCTGAAGCCGTCAATGTTAGGAATTCTTCAGAGAGATCTGTGGCGGATATAAAAAAAAATGGTCCAGTCGGGATTCTATCC
Organism: Nothobranchius kuhntae; assembly: GCA_006942095.1. Taxonomy (NCBI): domain Eukaryota; kingdom Metazoa; phylum Chordata; class Actinopteri; order Cyprinodontiformes; family Nothobranchiidae; genus Nothobranchius; species Nothobranchius kuhntae. The sequence goes on along the minus strand of SSNQ01034127.1, from coordinate 50,511 downwards.
CCAGACTCCCAGGTTAAAGTCATGCGCATTAACCAGTCAGCCAAATGAAAATCTGCCTTGCCCAAGTAGCCAGAGCGCATGATCAATCGGGTCACAGTAACAGGACACACACTGTCACGGACGCATGACATTCTGTCTCAATGTGTCCCCCTGCTGATATTCTGCATTCCGTATTCTGCGCTTTAGGCTGTGTGTGTGTGTGTGAGCGCGCGCGTGCGCACGTGTGTGTGATTGTGTGCGCCTGTGTGTGTACACGTGCATGTGTGTGTGCGTGTGGGGGGGTCTTGTTCTGTGTGAAAATGAAGCAGTACAAGTGATAATGCTGCAGGTGCTCTCCATGTCCAACATGTGTGTAAGCCAGGTCCTTAGTCAACTTAAAGTTGTGCACATTTTTCCGCTAAGTTTTCTTTCATAAATCCCAAAGTTTGCGTGGAATGTTGCTTACGCAGTTTTCCGACCCCATTTTGTGCGTAAGCAAGCTTGATAAATGAGGCCCCTGTCCACTCATGACGAGACGGATCCTCTCTGATAATCACATGTTCTTACAGGCATCACGAGACATTAGGTCTGAGTTCCATTCATAGCAAAGAAACCTTTGGTACAAATCCAGGACAATGTCCTCTAAAGAAGACAATATTTTTTAGCGTCATCATCTGCAGCAAAGCACAGAAACATGTTAAAGTTACCAGGGACACTTTCTGAAGTAATGTCTCATGCCTCATATACAACTGCTTACATTTTGGGACTTATTTGTGTTTTATTATTCAGCAAATTAAATCAGTTCAGCTAGCTGAGAGGCACCATAGATGCAAAGAATAATTACTGTGGCATGGTTTAGATGCACATGTCACTTTCAGGGTCTGTGCCTCCAGTCATAATGGAGCTTTGACTAGACATATGTAAATGTAACTGGAGATTAACTATAGCAATAAAATCTGAATAGTGAGTATGATTATGCTATTATAAATATGCAATAATAAACTTTGTGTTATTGCATGTATTTACTTATGCTAACGTTACCTTTTTACTGACTAGTTTTTCACTGCCATGAAAAGCCGCCATGAACTTAGAAAAAATTGTTTTTATTTCTTCATTCGAACGGGCTGTTGTTGAACCTATCCTTACAAACCCAGTCTGGAGTCATTTCAGCCTGAAAATTACAGATTAATTTCTAAACCGCCTTTTTTTTTATGTTAGAAAAGGTTGTGGCCGATTACTTTTATGGAGCAATCAACAGTTTTCATAAATTCCAATCTGATTTTCTTAAACAGCATCAATTAGAAACGGCTGAAAGCTTCCAATGATCATGGTGGCTGCAGACAACGGGGAGCTTACAGTCTTGGTATTATTAGATCTTTCTGCAGCTTTTGACACTGTTGATCACAGCACCTTAAAGGTGTGGTTCACTTAAAAAAAATTATAGTCTTCTACAATAGTCTTCTACACCTATCTCCTACATTAACTTCTAATGGAAAATGGACAGAAAAACTCTAGGATTTAAAAAGCCTGACAGATATTCATCACACTGTCATTTAGCATTTATGGACTCATCCATCTTGACCCATGACAGGGAAGGCTGTTGTTGGTTTAGCATTCAGGAAACAGAAGAGAAGGTCTCGGCCATAGATATGAATATGCAGACACCTCATTGGTTGCTGGAAAGTGTAACAGTGTCACTGCCATATTGGATGGGTCTCCTCACTCTCGGAAGTCAATGCAGAGTGAGCAACTATGCTCATTTTTGTGCAGTCTACGGTTGCAACAACCGGTGTACAATTGAAAACAGATCATGTGGGATTACTAGTGAAGTTTCTAGCCAACATGATAGCATTTTGTATTTAAATGTATTTTATATTATGTTCTCTAATTATTTTTATATTTTAATTATCATGTCATACCTTGTGTCTGATTTTGTGAAAAAGCTTGATAAACTTTGATTTTCTAACAGAAGTTACAGCGTCTGTATAAACCAAATCATGTCAGATATACAAATCTGTTCTGTGGGGTACCCCAAGTCTCTGTTTTTAGTCCACTGTTGTTTCTACGGTACTTACACCCTCTTGGACAGATAATTGATTCTTTCCATGATATTCTTCTTCCGGCTCTTGGTGGGTGCAGACGCTTTTTTTCCTCCTCTCCTCCATATCTTATCCTCAAGGCCTTTGTCTGTCTGTGTGTGCTGGGTGCACGGCTGCTTCTGCATTTTTCTGGAAACTGGAAACTGAAATACATTTAAATGGATCTCGTCAGCTGGTCTCTCAACGCGATTGATAAAAATTTTTCAACGATGAGAACGGGAGAAGGGGCTCCCGGATGTCCTGCCGGTACAGACCCAGTTGGACACATCATGGACTCCTGGAAACAGTGGAACTTGATTTGTTTACCTCAGCGGTCTGTGGAGGACTCTGAAGACGTGTGGATATCCATGGTGTTGGTTTCAGGTGTCCTGCTCATTGGCCTTGGAGGCTGCCTGGCTTACCAGAAAATTAATGAGCTGTCGAGGAATATTGGCCTGATCCCGGAGCTCAGAGATGGTTTGCACCGTGCTGTGAATTCACAGACTCAAATAATTGTCAAGATGAATCGTAAGCATGGGACTTTGGCCGAGATTCATTCATTGGCACAAAGATGAATGCCATCAAGGATAGAGTGGACAAATCAGCACGGATTGGGATAGATTAATGTCCATTATTGGGATTCTGAGAGGTTGAGGACCAACAAACTGTAAGAAAGAGAGGAAATCATCCCTGTCTGGCCCCAATACAATTTCTAATTGGAATCTGGCGTCCTTGAGCCTGCAAGGCTCTAACGAACCCCCCAGAAGATATGAGGAATGTGCCGTCGCTATGCCAACTCAACTCTGCCTCCTTTCCCAGCCTGGGCGGGACAGCGGGAAGGCCGCCGAAGTGTCCAGGGTCACTGCAACCCTCCAACCCTCAATGCTACGCCCCTATCCACACTGAGGTGACATGCACTGCGTCATCGTGGCTGCAGAAACTGAAGTTGGGATAGTCCCAACCCACCACCCCACCTAGTGGACACTTATGTTGTGTTGTCTGAAGTCTGTTGCATATCTCTGTCTGAGTTTTTTTTTTTTTTTTGCAAAGCAAAGCTGCCTTCCTGGAGGGAGGGTAACTTTGAAGTGCCTTTTTCCCCTCTACCTTAATCAATCGTCATATAAACCCTCTGATCTCTATTAAGGTAGCGTGACTCCGGATTGCGAATGACTACAGTCATCAATTCTTGTCATGTGTCTTGCCCATGTATGTCTGATCTCTGAATTGTGTGTACTGAAACTCTAATTTCCCTCTGGGATTAATAAAGTATCTTTGATTGATTGATTGATTTGATGTCTCTTATCACCTATATGCAGATGAAATTCACCTGTACTGTTCCTTTAAGGATTCTGAGTTCTACAAACTGTCTGAATTACTAGAATGTCTATCAGCTATCACCAGCTGGCTAGAAGAAAACTTCCTTCAGTTAAACTCTGAAAAGACTGAATGTCCGATCATTGCCCTGGGAGCATGGTTCCTCTGATTAGTCAAAAACCTGGTCATTTATCCTCTGTCGTTGAGTCAAACTTATCTCCTCCCATCTAGATTACTGTAACACACTTTTCACATGTTTAAACTAAAAAGCCCTTGACCACCTTCAGTTGGTTCAGAACTCTGCAGCTAGGCTTCTAACTGGAGCAAACAAAAGAACACACATCACTCCTATTCTGATGTCTCTGCACTGGTTACCCGTTAGCATTATGGTTCACTTTAGAATCCTGACTATAACTTTCAAAGCTCTACATGGCATGGCAAAGAAGAAAGAAAGAAAGAAAGAAAGAAAGAAAGAAAGAAAGAAAGAAAGAAAGAAAGAAAGAAAGAAAGAAAGAAAGAAAGAAAGAAAGAAAGAAAGAAAGAAAGAAAGAAAGAAAGAAAGAAAGAAAGAAAGAAAGAAAGAAAGAAAGAAAGAACTTTTACATAGTGCCTCTCAAGATAAAAATCATGAGGCGCTTCCCAACAACAACTAGAAAAAAAATTATGATCATTTTATGACAGTACCTTTTTATTTGAAACTGATTTTGTGTTCTCTGGTTTAAATTATCTTTCATCTTAATCTTCTTTCTGTGATGAGAGCTATCTAAATAAACTTTAGTTACTACTTACTTTGTGCAGATTAACATATGAAACTTTGATTTAAAACGGGGAGAAAAAATACATTTTTTTGAAGGTTACTTAAACAAATATTTATTCCAAGAAGTAATTGTTCAAATAAAATGTTGCTTTTTATTAACAATGACTCAGTTTCATTTGTCAGAGCTGTTTGTGCACATGTGGGACTTGGATTACAATGCAATGTTGGAAGCGTGTAGATTAATTAAAGTTGGAGCCTCCAGCATCATGAAATCATTATAAAACCACAATTAGGCAGCTCACAGTAAACCAATGACACTGTTAACTTCTCATGCACAAGCACACAGGAATAAATGAGTAAATATGAGATGCTTGACAACAAACCGCATATGTGAGAGACGTTGTGCCTTCAGCTACACATTTATGTTCATTTGTCAAGACATCAAACTGCATGCACTTCCTGTCAGTGGTGAATCCATGTGTGGCTACACCATCATTACATTACTGCAAACTCATAAATAAAAACCTGGAGTCTGAAACCTGCAAACAAGAGTGATGGCTTCTCTCCATGCTCCATTTATCTCTTTACTCTCTTTTTCTCTTTCTTCCTTGCTGCTCTTATTTTATGGTTGTGACCTTCTAACCACATTGTGCTTTTCCTCCATGAAGAAATCTCTCCTCTGCCGCTGCCTCATGTGAAATTGTACTTGTCACATGCAGGCGTGTGCATTGACAAAATATGATTGCACAAAGTCAAACACACAGATTGGAGGGGAGGAGACCGTACGCCCCCTCCCTCGCTCGTTTTCTCACTTTTCGATTCTTCACTTCTCAGCTTTTTAAGCAGAAAACTTTCTCTGAGATGTTATTTGAGTCTGTGGACAACGAGAGCTTGCTTTTTAATCATGCTCTTCTTTAAGGAGCTATTTATCTTCTGCAACCTGTGTGTGTGTGTGTGTGTGTGTGTGTGTGTGCATGTGAGGGCGTGTGCGTGTGTGTGTGCTTGTGTGTGTGTGCGTGTGAGCGTGCGTGCGTGCGTGTGTGTGTGCTTGTGCTTGTGCGTGTGTGTGTGTGTGTGTGTGCGTGCGAGCGAGCGAGCGTGTGCGCGTGTGCTCATGTATGTGCGCGTGCATGTGTGTATGTGTGTGTACGTGTATGTGCATGCATTTGAGCATGTGTGTGTATGTGTGCTCATGTATGTGCGCGTGCATGTGTGTATGTGTGTGTGCATGCATTTGAGCATGTGTGTGTATGTGTGTGCGCTTTTGTGCGTGTGTGCAGTAGCGGTTTTACCATTAGGCATAGGTCGGCGGCCCCCTGGGGCCCCCTTGTGTTGGGGGGCCCCCTAGCCCTAACCACCGGCACCCCTCTGTTAATGCACCAATATTCTTATTAACAACCTGTCGCCGCAGACGGGATTGGACATGCGCATTTCTCATTACCATAATTCCTGAACCATTCAAGATATTAAAATTCCAAAAGTGCTGAAAAGATTCAAAATGGGGCTTCCCGTGCATATACAAGACATTACGGTAGCCACCGGGCTTCCCTGTCTTGAATGCAATGAATCACAACACAGATTCAGGGACGTGCTGAGTTTGTCATCCAAAATGCTCCGTTTTATAACTTTTGAATGGCTGATCAGATTCAAAAAATTCCAACGGTTCCTAAAAGTACATAAAAGCAGCTTTCCAACGATCTATAGCATGAAGCAATCAAAGTTAGGGAAAATATCGCTACGAGGGGAAATCCTGCTGTACAGCCTGATTGAAACGGAGCGCAGCGCCGCGGTGAAAGCGGATAACGGAACGGGGAAGCTAATCAGCATAAAAAGCCAGCATGAAATTATGGAAATGCCTCAAAGAAAATCAACATGATCTATTAGTTGTCCCAGAAGGCTTATATCTGAAGACAGTGACCACGAAGCAGATCTCCAGTGAACCAGGGTATGAATGTTTGTTCAGTCTTTTTTTTTTTTTATTTGAACAACCCTCAACTATTTGCTAATTGTAAGATTCGGCTTCATTCCAACATTGTTTATCTTTTTACAAAAAATAATTATTTTTGCTAAAAACAAAAGTTTTTGGTATGGCAGTGCACGGTGTGCCAGAGAAGCACCCCATGGCAGTGTGAGGTGTGCAGGACTCTGCCTGCAGCTGGAGAGAAACTGCTTCAAGGTCTACCACATCAAATAAAAACGTCTGAAAGTTTACAAATATAAATGGTCCTAAAATCTGCTAAAAAAGATACCAAGATTCACACTTTTTTAAGAATAGATGCATTACAGTTCAAAGTTTAAATTGTTTGCCCAGTAATTTTGAAGTTCCTGTTCAGTGATAAATGTAAAAAATTCAAATCCGTTTTATGCTTTCTTCACTTTTAAGCGGATGTTTTAAAGGCTTTAATAGAAATAAATTCTAAATACGAACCACACACTGAAATCTATGGTTGTTCTGAAAAAAGTAGAAGAGTTACACACACTTTCACTTTTTATTACAATTTTACAGCCATAAGAAAAAATACCAGGCGGCCCTGTTATAATTATGGTCATAAGAGGGTTATTAAGACGGCGATGTAGTAATTCCACTCCAATGCACCAAATTGTTGTTTGCCAAGTGCCATAAGACCACAAATAAGAATAAGAGAGGCGGGAGCGTTCGTAACAAACTCAAAGCGATAGTCAAAACATTAAGCATGAAATGGAGTTACCCTAGTGGCTCCAATAAGAGAAAGAAGCAGCATGCTTCATAAAAGCTTTTATTTTCACTTCTGAAAGTGACGTCGTTTTTCGATGTAAACATCAAAAGGAAGCAGAAAGGAAAGACAATGGAAAATGTTTAAAGGGAGGAAAACATAGATCAAAATGGAAAATAGAAAAAAGAATACAAAGGCAAAAGCACAGGAGCACTGACAGGTAAAAGAAAGCAGAGCAAATATTGAAAGCGCTCAAAGGGCGGGAAATACAGGAAAAAAGAGGAGGACTAATAAAAAGGGAAAATAACTCATGTCAGAAGAGGGGAGAGTTTCGTAAATCCAGTTAAAGGTAAGATTGTTGAAAATTTTGTGTAAGGGGCCCCATGTCTGTGTTCGCCTTGGGCCACCAACTTGCTAAATCCGCCTCTGCGTGTGCGTGGATGTGTGTGTACGTGCGTGCGTGTGTGCATGCATGTGAGCATGCATGTGTATGAGTTCATGCTTGTGTGTCTGTGTGTGTGTGTGCGCGTGCTTGTGTGTGTGTGTGTATGCGTGCTTGTGTGTGTGTACTTGTGTGTGTGTGTGTGTGTGTGTGTGTGTGTGTAGGAGAGGGGTCACAGTGATTTGGGAAGTGAATGACAGCCAAAAGAATGTAGATTGATCACACTACTACACACTGCTGATCTCTCGCTCCATTAGATAGAACAAAAATGCCCCCCCCCCCCGCACACACACACACACACACACAGAAGCATAATTGGGTTTTCAGAGGAACATTTTTTCAAACTTAAATTACATTTGTTATTTGTTCTGTCTCCTACGAGTGCTGCCCCACTCAGCCCACCCCAGCAGTAGCCCTTGAGGGCACCTCTGGAAATAATAATCCCAGATGTCACACCCTAATGGTCACTACTGCATAGCCATACCGCCAGATGGAGAATAATAATATTAATTCTGAAGCGATGGGTGTCGTCAAGTTATAAATGAAGCTAATTTCTCTGGAGTAGGATGAAGTTGTGTAATTATTAAGAAAGTACCAAATGACCCATTGGTCATTTGGATTGGCTGATTGCGTCTTGTCCTCTGGTAACACGTGGCAGACAGGTGTTATTAATCAAACCAATTGCCATAATAGGAGGATTAAATCACCGCTGGTAATACTGAGCATGGGTGAGACAAAGCTGCTTTAAGCCTGTGAACAAAAGGAGTCCCAGGTCCCTAATGATATGGGGGGAACAATTATATATGCAATTTTTAGAAGTTAAATTAATCATACCAAGCTGCCTGACTCAACAGAAAACCATTAGAAAAATAACTAATTAATACTCTTTACACACACACACACACCGCCACCACCACCACCACCACCACCACCACCAACATAAGTGTTATGCGGTCTTCGACAGAGAATGTAAAACCAACATTTTGAATTATGCCATGCTGTCACAGATTAAAACTATTGATGTTATTATTGTCTGTGGATAGCTTTTTGAGCTAATCTGTGATGTCACTCACTGCTAAAAGGGTCTGAATCAGAATCAACTTTATTGTCATTGCCCCAGCACCCTGAAGCATAGACATGTGTCTCCTTAGCACAGCCTGATCAAGGTTAAACACACAGACATGTAGAACAGAAACAGAAACAGGCAGACCCCGAGAGCAGCCATGGTGCTCATCTTCATTTAGATAGAAAAGTGTTACAAGAGGGTAGGAGGGGGCGGGGGGGGAAAGGCATTCCGGAGTAATCTTGACAGGGGGTAGCGTTGCTATGCAATAAACACCTCTTCATATAAGCACACAACTTCAGACAGTTCATAGACATGAGTCTTAGGCAGGTGGAAGGTACGGTGAACCTGTTCACCTCAGAGAGAGCCATAGCCTCAGTACGCATGCTCGATCCCTGTTGTTCACAAGTGGGCGGAAGATCCAGGCAGGTGCGCAGATAGGGTGGGGGACGGGGGGGATCTGTCCCCCCAGATTCAGATTGACTCAGATCCTTCCCCTCCACTTATAAGGCAAGAAAGAAAACAAAATTGGAGGTTAAGTGGTTGAAGCTCCTTTTTCCAGTTACACTGAATGCAGCATGATGTAAGCGAACACTGACTCCAGAGGCACCAAAGTGGTTGCTGCTAGAACGCAGGATGAAGCAACAATTACTGAGTTTTAAAAAATACACCAACAGTGTAAGTAGGCAGGACCGATCTGTTTCTGCATGTTGGTTATAGTTTCAGTACATTGTTGTGAGTGTTGGGACTTACTCGTTATAAGCACCAAAGTCACAATATTGCGACAAGCGTCATCGCTGACTTTAACAAGTCACATCTACAAATATGATCCCTCATGAAGTTACTACTTTACACCAGAAGGTAGTGGAGATGTGTAACCTTCAGGCTGAGCAAAGTTTGGGAGTTTTGAGTTTGAAAAACGCCTCCCGCCGAGAGGCTCCCAGTCGGGGAGAGGAGGAGATGCAAGCAGCATGAAAAGAGCAAATATTGTCGGGATGAAACTTACAATTGCCGGCAGGTCTGGTTTTTGTTGACTGATCACTTTGTCTGGTCATGACTGACTCCGATTATGAAGCAGAATATTGACCGTGATGAAGAAATTCACTCATCCAGCCGGAAAGACTGACGCTTCTGCAGGGCGCATCATCAGACAGCCGGTGTTGCGCGAGAGGTGTATGGAGCTTACAAGCTCCAAACGTTGGGTTTGATGTTTGTTTAACCTTGTTTGGGATGGGATGGATGTAGAAATTATGGTAAAAACACCGCTAACATGACAGAAGTAGCAGCAACGTAAAAAAAGGCCGTAAAAAGAGGCAGATGCCCATGCATTATGTATGGAAGTCAAAGTGTGCCACATAATCATAAAAATAAAAGTAAAATATGACATTTAAAAAGAGCTTTATATATGTATATATAAATTAAAACTTTCCAAATATAATGAAATTTTCTAAATAACGTAAAACATAAGAAGGAACATCTGTTGGTCAGAGGCTGAAAAGTCTGGGAAACACTGCTAAGTGATAATTGAATATAATTTTTTATTATATTTTATGTGCAGTTTTTTTTACATAGGGCTTTTTATGTTTCCTGTAAAGATTGTAGGGCTGGGTGAAATGGCCTGAAATCAATATCACGATATATTGAGGATTTCACCTCGATAACGATAAATGGACGATAACTACAAGTATGCGCAGAAACAAAAGTTGTCCACCAGATGTGGCTGTCACGTGTGTTACGTCAAGGTGGTACAGCTTTTTAAAGGGATACGAACGTTGCCAACCTACACACATCTATTCAGTTTTTTTTAATTATCCAATTTATTGACATGGGAAAAATGATCTCGATAAGGGTCAGATATTTCGATAATACATTTTTGATTTATTGCCCAGCCCTAAAAGATTGGTATGCTGAAAATCAGTTAATGTTTAAAAAAAACATGTATTGCATAAAGCACGAGGTTTTGGTTGGTAATAGATTGGGAGAATAACAAATGACTGATTTGGATGGTGTTGATCAGATTGAGCTTGTTGCCAGTGTTCCATTGCACAATTGCTTCAAACACGTATATAATATTGTTAGTTTTTTTTTTGTAAACCATTGGAAAAAAATTACACTAACTGACTGCGCTCTAGTTGAGGCTCTTGCAATTGTTTGTTTATGTGTACGTGCGTGTGTGCATGTGTACGTGTGTGTGTGTGTGTGTGTGTGTGTGTGTGTGTGTGTGTGTGTGTGTGTGTGTGTGTGTGTGTGTGTGTGTTTGAGGGAGGGTATATTGAAACTTTGTCCCCCCCACCCCCCACCCCCACCCCCCCAGTTTGAAAAACCTATCTGCGCCCTTGGATCCAGGGTGTGAAGAGCACATTGACTGCTTAGGTTTGGTGACCTCGCCAGGCCAGGTCACAAATCCAAAGGGCGAGTTTTCACAGTATCTGTCTGCATTAATTAGTGGAGGTATTTTCTTGGCAGCTCAAGGCTACCAGGGTGCCAGATTCACATAAGAAGAATCCTTTTGGGGCAGACAGAGGTACTTCCTCTCCACCTTTCAGTTCTTAACTGGTCTTCAGTCCCTCAGTAAATCTGAGCATTGAGTTTAAAATTTGCCCATACCGTGCAGTGACCTTTTTCATGATCACATCCATTTAGCGTGCTAACACCAGAATCATACCTAGAACCTCTAGCTTGCAATTCACCTCAAGCAGCTTCCGAGTCTAAGCAGTCTCCATACGGCTGAGACTATCAATGTTTTCGGGTGGCACTCCAATAGACTCTTGTCACACTTCCTGAATTTTTAACCGGAAGTACGTACCTGTTTGAGAATAACAGTATCCAGCAACAATTGCGCAATCAAGAAGCAAAAGTTATTGAAGCGTACCAGGCTGTTATTTTTATGCCCAGAAGCAGTCCTACCTCCATTTCCATTCATTTCCAGCAGCTGTCGATGTAAAGCAAAAGTGGGTAAGCACGATCAAGCGTGAGGAGGGGCCTACATTTGTTATTAGAAGGGGCAGTACCTATGTTTGTAGCTGACTTTTCACGGCTAGCGATTACGTGTGGATGCTACTCTTAGCCGCCGTAACTCTGATGCAGTACCAAGCCTATTCTCTTTAAATAACACCAGGTACTAATAGGGAGTCTGTTGATTCAGGGTCAGAAACATCCGTTTGTGCAGCAGTCATTGCAGGAACTGAAGAGTCATGAGCTAGAGGGGGCAAAGAAGGCAACAAAGCTGGACCATGATTACGCTACGTCACCTCTTACAGGTAAGTTGTTTAGAAGCTAACTCGACTCGACTCGGCTTGAACACTGTTGCTAACCACTAAAACATTCTCCCTCTCCTGATAATAACATTTTACTCTCTTTGACATTGAATGTGCTACTACTAGTTTACCCGTTTAATTATAGATTCACTAGGACAAATACAATAAATTGTATCTCTCACCAAATAGAATATTTACTAAGAAATCACAATGTAACCATAGACTGTGTGTGTGTGCGTGTGTGTGTGTGTGTGTGTGTGTGTGTGTGTGTGTGTGTGTGTGTGTGTGTGTGTGTGTGTGTGTGTGTGTGTGTGTGTGTGTGTGTGTGTGTGTGTGTGTGTGTGTGTGTGCCTGCTCTGTCTTTTCCATCCTCAGTGAGTCGTGGAGGATGGCTGCTTATACTGAGCCAGGATCCTCTGGAGGTTTCTTCCTGTTAAAAGGGAGTTTTCCTCTCCACTATCGCTAAATGCTTGCTTAGTATGAGGATTGCTGTAAAGACTCTGACACTACTCAGTGACTTGATGCAACCTGCTGGGTTCCTTCTATAGGAAACTTTTTTTCTGATTGGCTTAATGAACTGTATTGGATTGTTTATTATGTGAAGTGCCTTGAGACGACTCTTGTCGTGATTTGGCGCTATATAAATAAACTTGAATTGACTAAAATGTATGTTCTTGTATCTGTTTGTGACAAATAAATGATGCTGAAGTCATAGTTTAGAGCTTTTATTGTTTATTATATATATAGATATAGATATATAGGTGGTTTGCAGTCTCCAAAGATATTTTTCACACTTCCTGGTTTTTAACCAGGTAGACAATTACTTAATGAATCACAACAGTAATAATGCATCGACATATAATTTTGTATCCTATCATTCTATGTGGCTAAAGTGTGATAATGTTTTCTGCCTATCATTAACAATACACCTTACAATACAACACACCTGGGTTTAGCACAATATGTTAAACCCATAAAGAAAGGAGCTCTTTGGTCCACATCAGCATCAGAGGGTCTTGTTTAAATTCAGAGCTGTTTGGGTTGCAGACTCAGGAGCAGCTTAACTCTATCATCCAGAGTCTTAACTTAAAGCCAGCATCGAGCCGCTGAGATTCTACACTTCTTTTTTACCTCTAAAGACTTTGTTGCATTAATCCAACAGCTGACTGATGCTTCTTCTGAAAGAAACATTTCTTCATTTGCATAATAGCCATTATCCTGATTGTAGCCTCTCAAGCAAATCAACACTAATTTCCTGATTAGAGAAAACTTAAAACATATGAGCATTTTTTCATCTTGATTAACATTGTAAACCAGGGTGTGGCTAAACAAATTCAGCACGAAAGGAGGAGAGTTAGGAAATTCCAGTTTTGCCATGTTTGCTGGTTCCTAATCTCATTCTGATTGTGACTGTAATGTGTGTGTGGTGTGCGTGTGTGTGTGTGTGTGAGCGCGCGCGCGCGCACATCACCTCCATTTGTGATCAGGACGTACAGTCAACAAGGTGTTTGAACAAGATAAAGACCTTTAAAAGCTCTTAATTTGGTGATAAACCAGTAATGCTCAATAAATCTGCCTCACTCCTCGTCTTCTTTGATCATCGGAGCAGAGCTCGCCTCCCTTGGCTCTTGTCATGATGACATATAGAACAGAATCCAGATCGCCACGCCTGATGTTCTCTCTGTTTGCTTGCCTTTGATATGTAAAATCTGGCCCCTGCCGGCCTGCTCTGCCCACTGAACAACGCTTGCACAGCTTGCTCCTAATCTCCATCACACTGTGGCTGTTTAAAAAGCAGCCAAACGCAGCAGTCCCTCCCTCACAAAGGAAGATTGCACACTCAGTTTGAACATCTGCCTGTCTGTCAGCCGGCCAGTTCGCATGTTAAAGAAACCCTGGACACTTTCTGAAATTTCACTCCACAGTTGAATTAAATCGTGACATCTTCAAAATGGACTCAAGAGGATCACGACCACATGTTCCTCTCTCAGTAAAGCTTGGTTTATGCTTGACGCATTCACTTTCCGCTTGGTGATGCGGCTCGCGGATGGAACGCGCTTCACAACTTGCAGCGTTTATGGTTCGTGCGGCTTGTCTCTGCGGTGAGCCAATATTCTCCCAAACTGAACGGGGCAGCATGGAGCTCTATGGCAGGGGTTCCAATTTCCGGTGTCGCGACCCCCCTGGGGGTCGCAATACGCCCCTGTTGGGTCGCGAAACAAGGCTCTTAAGGCAGCTCAATTTGCGACCCACGGGTAACATTGCAGCGCCGCTGTAAACACGTTTCTTCTGAGCAACTCAAATATTCCAAAGTTTTACGGTAATATGGTTTGTATGCAATATGAAGCACTGGTTAACACATATTAGAGACAACAAACAGAAGCCAACCGATCATGCAGCAGCAGCAGACTCAGAGAACAGCGGGGAGGAGGAGCCCATAAGCTGCGGTGTAAGGCACAGCTGAATCAGCCTTCGCCTAAATTTCGCAGGTATCGAGAGGAATATATCCAGTATGGATTTGCGTGCACTGTTATAAACGAAATACAATACCCCCAATGTGTTTTGTGCACGAGTTGCTTTGCAAATGAGAGCTTTAAGCCTGCAAAAATGCTCCGACATTTGAAAACGAAGCCTCATTTGCAGCTAAACCAGCAGACTTCTTCCGTCGAAAAGAGAGAGCATTTCAAAGCCAAAAGAAAGTCATGACCAACCAGAAAACAATCTCTACAAAAGCTCAAAAGGCATCATATGAGGTGGCATATTTAATTGCACAGGCAAAAAAAAAAAAACGCACACAATCGGAGAGATCCTAATAAAACCTGCTGCCATTGCAATGAGCCAAATAATGCTTGGAGATAAACAAGCCCAGGAGCTGAAAGCGGTCCCGCTGTCTGATGGGACAATATCCTGGCGCATCACAGAGATGGCGCAGGACATCAAGTCTCAGTTGATTGACAGAGTCAAGAGAGGAAAATACGCGTTGCAGTTAGATGAATCCATAGATGTCGCAAACTCTGCACAGCTGCTTGTTTTTGTCAGATACAGTTTTGATGGAAAACTTCAGGAGGACATGCTGTTTTGCACCACACTGTCGGCAAAGTGCACAGAAATTGATAAAAAACTGAAAGAGGAGGGGCTGTCTTGGGATGAATGCATCAGTGTGTGCACAGATGGTGCTGCAGCAATGCTGGGGAAAAATAAAGGACTTAAAGCAAGAGTTGTACAAGTGGCCACACACATAAACTTTACGCACTGCATTATCCACAGAGAAGTTCTGGCGAGTAAATCGCTAGACCCAGAGCTTAAAACGGTGCTTGAGAGTGCAACAAAAATTGTCAACCACATAAAATCCCGTCCTCTGAACACAAGACTGTTTGCTGCTCTCTACAACGAAATGGGATCAGAGCATCAAAGTCTGCTTTTCCACACAGAAGTCAGGTGGCTGTCACGGGGAAACGTTCTCAGGCGTTTGTTTGAGCTGCGGGATGAGGTGCGCCTATTTTTGTTGGAGCACGGATCTCACCTTGCTGCCCATCTGACTGATCCTGACTGGTTAACAAGGCTAGCACACTTGGCCTGCATATTTGACAAGCTGAACGAGTTAAACACATCACCACAAGTTGAAAATGCAAACATCATGTCACTGAATGACAAAATCAATGCATTCAAAAGGAAACTGGATCGGTGGACTGCACGAGTAAAAACTGGCTGTTTTGACATGTTTCCTGCACTGGAGGAGTTCATGGAGGAAAATGATTTGTGTGTTAACACTGTAAAGGGGTATATCACCATGCACCTTCAAACCCTCTTGGAAAACTTTATCAAGTTTTTATCCTGAGGAAAAAGCTCCAGAAAAATATGACTGGATAAGATCACCATTCACCGTAACAAGCACACATCATTTGTCATCCGACATTGAGGACGCACTGGTTGAACTGTCAAGCGACCGCACCTTAAAGAACGCTTTTAACTCAAAGATGCTTGCTGCTGAGTTCTGGATTCAGTTGAGAGAGAATATCCACAGCTTTCTAAGGCTGCGATTGACATTCTAATGCCGTTTGGCTCCACATACCTGTGTGAAAAGACTTTCTCAACCCTCACATATATAAAAAATAAATACAGATCACGTCTTAACGTGCAGGATGATCTTCGAGTGGCCATCTCTAAAACTAAACCCAGAATGGACTTGCTCGGCTCCAAGCATATTGCCCACCCATCTCATACATTCTGAAAATGTGAATAAGCACGGAAACAAAGTTCCTCTGTATTACATCGTTTGTGACTTTGCATGAGTTTTTTTATTTATTTATTTATTTTTTTGCTACATTGAAATGAAAGCACTTTTCTGTTACCATTTTGTAAGATTTCATCAAGAGTTGCATTTGTTACAAACATTTGTAACCCGTTTAGGAGTTTTGTTTTAATATGTTCTGGAAATGTTTACTCAAGGGAGGCAGAGATGCATGTCCATTTGTTGCCATGGCAATGCGTATGTGTGAGCATGTGCAGGGACGGGGACGGGAGAGAGTAAAATGAGGGAGAAAGTGTGGAGATTGCTGTGGCACTGAGTTGCTGTCACTTTAGAAGCTGAAAATGAACCAAAAAGCTAACTGACTGCCTTGTTCTTATACAAAAACTTCTAAGGATTGTAACATATTATAGTTTGCACACAACAGCAAGAATGTTTTCAGAGTCGCCTTTTACAGTTTACAAATGTAAATTCGTGCTGTATTTACCTGTTGAGGGTTCTAAACCTGTCTATTTGAGTACACTTATTAAAGATTAAGTTCCACGTGTGTGTTTAATTATTTCACTCATCTCCAGGGGGTCGCGAGACTTTGAAACTGTTAATTTATGCGTCACGGACTGAAAAGTTTTGGGGACCCCTGCTCTACGGCATGCATCCAACACTACACCATAGTAGAAGTAAAAATGACTGTTTACAACACGGCATTTCAGCATTTTTAACAGTGTCCTCGTCTTTTCCGACAGTGCGAGCTATTTCTCTCCAAGAATTATTAACAACACGTTGATCACAGTGATCTCTGAGAGCTGAATCATACAAATGTCTGTATTTACGAACCTCTGCCATATTAGTTCTTGCCGGTCTGCCATGTTCTTCCGCGTCCGACCGTCCGCGTGGTTAGAAATTTTCCTAGGTGCGCGTTGCGGAAATTTTGGGCGGTGCGGAGACGCGGTGGAGGCGCGTGGTTGTTAAAATGACGCAATTTCGCCGCGCGGAGCCGTACGGACCTCGCGGACGCGTCAAGCATAAACCAACCTTAAGCAAACAACACGAAGAGGGCTGATGGGCGACTCACCATGTTTTCCTCACAGGGTTACATTTCAGAAAGGCCCAGAGTGCAAGTGTGGGAAGACTGAAGATAAATAAAACACGTTGCTAATATGTTTTTTGTTTGTTGCTGGGTGTTTGAAATGTTGTCACGGATGACATATAAAAAGAAACCGATTGTGCTCTGGCTTGACTCTGGTTTAGGACCTAAAACAGATCAGAGCTGAGGAGTTCTGGTTTCACTTCAGACGTGAAAAGGAAGACAAGACAGGACAGCTGGGGACATAAAAAAAACCCAAGTTACCTTTAAGACTAGGTTATTACTCGATAAAACAATTCAGCAGCGCGTCAGTAAATTCTGTTGAGTAGTCTGGTGTAACGTGAGGAAATATGGGTTTTCTGTCACAAAGGTGGTGCTGGACGCAGCTAGGTCAAAGCTGGGTCGTTGAGAACTTTCACCCACAGATTAAGACCTGAACGCCAGCGAGTCTGGGAGGGAACCATAACATCTGCCACCTGCAGTACCAGAAGGAGTTCTCATGGACAAGTAGTCATAACATAACAAGTCTTAAAACTTTGTTTCTTGATTTTAATGTTAGAATAACCATTATCATTTTGCTCATTATAAATGTGTTTAATCAAATGAGTGGTTCTTATGCCTTGGGTAATTATAATGGCTTAATGAATCCATAATTAGATAGTGTTGAGGATGTTTGTTGCTGACCTTCACACACAAACATTCACACACACCCACACACATCTTCTCACAGTAAACTCCAGACACATTTGATGACGCACACGTTTGCTTTGAGAAGAGAAAGGTTTTTGGTAAGTTTCAGTCTTATGATTTCAGTTCGTGCTTGACAACGAAAGAGAGAGGACGAGTGAACAACCGCTAACGGGGAACGGAGCCTATTGGCTCAATCCCCCCCCCCCTTTCTCACGCTGTTTCTGCCAAGCCAGACAGAACAGCTGAATTGCAACTTCTAACGCAGACTCATTACCGAGTCTTTTGATTTCTGAGTGAATTAACTTAAGAAAGCGCGTCGACAAAACGCTTTACCATCAACGTGTACCGAGGGCAACTCTGGACCGGTTCCGTTCGACACCTACGTCTCCCCTGTCAGCCGTTGGGTGTCATCTGGATGAACTCAGGACCATCTTCCACGGCCCGGATCCGAAAGAGGGTCCACAAGAGTTCGGTGAGACAGAACACGGTGTTTAGCGTTTGATGCAGTTCTCTGATAAGACCTAAGTTTATCCAAACCATCACTTCACTCAGACACCTGTTCTTCCTGAAGCAAAATCAGATGCACACACGCATTCATCTCACCTCATGTTCAATTCTCAATACACTTTGCACCCACACGCATCCATAACCACATCATATTACTCTCAATCTTCATTCACCAACAGAAGGTCTATTTGAGCAAGAACAGCATATCAACTGTTAAAGATTGTCCCACAAAGTTGCCAATGTTGATTGTTATTTCCTGTTTGTCAATTTTCAAAATCATTAGTTTAATTTGAAGAATTAAAACTTTTAATTGTCAAACTGGTTTCCTCATTGAACTGAAACACAGACACTCAGATATTATCGTCAGTTTATCGATGAAAACAACCTTTGAGTCTTCTTAACAATATAACTGAGTAAAGACAGTTTTTCCTTACAATATGGCTGAACCAACCAGTTTCTCTTTACACTGGTGACACACAGCTGAAACTCTAATTAGTTTCTCATACTGTGACACTTCCTGTCACCACCGTTGTCTATTGGATTAAACGTGGAAATGCAGCTTATCACATCATCCTTTGGTTTTTCCTGTTTTCTTTTTGACTCGACTTTCATCTCAGCAGCATTTCTGACACGATTTGTGGGGCGAGGACAGCATTCTGTCTAAGCACAATAAGACCTTGGCTCATGTTTGTTTGAATTCCTAGCGCCATCTCTCACCTTCTGTCTGGATTTGTCACGTTTATGGTTCATTTTCATACTTTTAATGTCGAACTGATGCATTAAAACATACAGTTCAATCTGGAATGATCAGAGAAGATTTGTGGTCTCCTTATGGTCACTTCATGACGTTAACAACATCAACAGACTGTGAGAACGTTCCCATAGACACCAATGGGTTTCTGAAGAAACGGGAGAGAAAGTCCCACTCTCCTTGGACCTCTCAGGTACACTTCAGAGTAGAAACATCAGTCAGTTTAAACCGGTCTCTGAAAGTTGTGCTTTACTTAACTGAACTGGTGTTTGCTATATTTTATTGTTTGAATGCGACATGTTGTGCTTTTGTTTCTTAAGTTATAATAGTCCTGTGGTCTATAGCAGGGTCATATCCAGCAGGTTTTAGTGGTTTCTCTAGTCCAACACACTAGATTCAGTGGCTGAATCACATGTGCAGCAGCTCATCAGGCACAAATAGCAGGAAGAAGAAAAAAAAGAAGATCTTTTCCATAGCGCCTCTCAAGATAAAAATCATGAGGTGCTTCACAAAAACAAAACATGTAAAATGTAAAAAAGAATTTAGAAAATGGTTAAAAAAATATATTTCAAATGAGCAAAAAATAGACAATTGTGATTAAAATGTAAAGAGAGAGAGAGAGTGAATAGGAAAGAGGGAACTCAGTGGATCCTGAGGAAGGTGGAATAGGTGGGGAGAGTAGAATAAAGAGAGAGTGGTGAAGGTCACACCAAAACCAGCTTGAACAGGTGAGTTTTCAGCTGCTTTCCTTCTTGTGTGTGTGTGTGTGTGTGTGTGTGTGTGTGTGTGTGTGTGTGTGTGTGTGTGTGTGTGTGTGTGTGTGTGTGTGTGTGTGTGTGTGTGTTTAAATGCTCTTCAGGGAAAACTAAAGGATTCAGAGAGTCACTGAAACCTCAAGGAAATCCTACAAAAGAATCGAATTGTCAATAGGTGGTGCTTTTAGGCTTTTAGATCTCTCATCTTGGACATAAACCCTGGTCTGGAGCACATTCGCACAAGTTGCCATGGTGATGTACTTCAGTGATAAGTGGAGCACTTTAATGACCCAAACTGAAACCTGAAGCCACCTCTCTAAACAGACATCTGATTCTTAGAACTGTTCCTTCTGTTTTAAGACTTTCTGGTGGCTTAAAGAAGAAATATGTTTGATAACCTCTTTCAATGTTTTCTTACTTTAGAGGCAATAGTCAGATGAGCAAAAGTAAAGTCAGATGAATGTGTTTTTTAGATTTTGCACCTGCTTCAGACTTTGTTGTGAACAATAAAACCAATCAGTGTGTTTGAAAGTTGTACAGAAAATATTTTTGTGTCCTCTGAACAACTCAGGATGTGATGTTATCCCTTTTCCAGAATGTGAATTAAGTGGACAATTAACAAAAACGTAGGTACTCCACTTTTACATTCTGCATGCTTGTTAAGTATTATGCTAATTGACGGAGGCCGCGTGATTTAATTAAAGTTACTTTAGTCGTCTTAACTTAAAAGCACGGAGCAAACTTAGATAAAAGATTTAAAACACACCAACTCAAACCTAGAAGACGCAAACAAATGAAAAGCCTGGTATTATTAGAACAAACGCATGCTGTTAAATGTTTAAAACCACTATTCTATAATGTTGAGAAATTATGTTGTGTTAGTTCATTTGGACAAATCTCTATTCCAGGTGAAATTGTAAGATGCTGGTGCTCAGAAGCGTTATGAGTCACTCACAGCATTTACTGCATGAAGCTGTCACACAGTGTCTGTTAAACCCACTGCTTTCTTGCTATTTCTGTTTGTCAAGATCAGTTAGTTGCAGCAGCTGTCTTCACAGAAGCTGACTACAGAGTTAATGAGTTATAGATACACATTTAATGATTATAATCTAGAAGTTTTTTTTACAATTTTTTTCTAACCGACAGGCATGATTGAGTTCAGAGATTCAAGCAGAGATATTTGCTAACATGATCGACTCCAGTCGCCAATGGTTGGTGGCAAAGTTTGGTCATATTAGGCAAGGCAGAGGAGCTTTATTTGTAAAGCATGTTTCATACACCCAGGTAACCCAACGCGCTTTCCAGGAGCAAGAAAAGCAAAAACCTTCAAATCAACGTGACAGCATAAAACAGGGGATTTTAAAGCCAGAATTTAAATACACAAATCAAATTAGTTGTAAGAAATAAAAAAATGTGTTGTCCTGGAAGATCAAATCCTTCAGTCAAGGAGGAAACCGATTCCCGCAGAGACGCGTTCTCAGCAGTGAGCCGCTCCACCTGCTCTCGGCTGAATTCCAGAGATTGTCGGAGGTTCTGGAATTCTTTGTGAAGAATCTCAAGCAGGTGGAGTTGCCCCTCAAATCCCAGAAGCCGTTTATCTATGGATTCTAGTAAATCTAGGACATCCTTACGGGGAGATGAGGCCTCAGGCGAGTCCTGGGGACGGCTCCTCTTGGTCCCAGGTGTTTCCGTCTCAGCTGCTGATTTCTTCGATCCCATGACAAAAAACTTAAAAACTTCGTCAATGCATGTTTGCAGACTTTATAAATTTTCTCCACTTACCTCCAGGTTGAGTGATTTAAATTTACCTGATTTTTTTTTGTTGTTTTTGCGTTGTCAGTGAATAAATTAGGTAAATATGCGTCTTAATTGTTTGCGGAAGTTGGTTAACGAGCTGCCATCTGCTTTAAACGCTGCTGTGTGTCCTGTGATCGGCCTTCAGCGCATGCTCAGAACTCAAAAAAAAAAGAATGAGAAAAATATGCAAAGTTATAGACTGAGCAGTTACAGTGCAGACGGTGCAGCGTAAGAAATATTCAAAATTACCTGTTGGGACTGGCTCTCAGCTACATCTACACAATATTTCTGCACGATATCTGTAAAACTGACAGAGATACTTATTTTTGTGTTTGCAAAAGTTGATTAGATGGTCATTTTGAAAAGTTTGACACCATAAGTCACTCAATTAAAGGGGAAAAGCCAATGGTTGCTTTCTGACATTTTCATTAACAAACACATCTAGGCAAAAACATTATACACATTTATGTTGGTGAACAACAATAACTGACAGAGAGTTTGATCATTTATACTTTAAGGTTCAGAATCTTGTCCGAGACAGCTTCAGCACTTTTCCTGTGGGGTCAGTGGATCAAACCGCTTACCTTTCAATCAGAGGACAATCGGTCTCTCCGGTCAGCCACCACCGTCCTTTTAGTCAGCCGTCTGTTAAAAGTGTGGTTCACTGAAAACCCATTCTTAATGATTACTTGTGATTATAAATGGTCATTCTAAGTTTTTCAAGCAGGCTGAACATGAAAATAGTCTCCTACGCCTATCTCCTGCATTAGCTTCTGATAGAAAAATAGACGGTGAAACTCTAGGATTTGAAAATCCTGACAGATCTAGATCACTCTCACTTAACATTCATGGACTCATCCATCTTGACTCACGACGGAGAAGGCTGCTGTTGGTTGTCCAGGAAACAGCAAGAAACATCTCGGCTAGTACAAGCTAACTGTTAGCATTAGCTTCTTCACCACAAAGCAGAAGCTCCTACAGGCTTGTGTTATTTGTGGAGATAAAACATTCACAGTGCAAGTCAGTGGTAAGCCCTTTCTAGAAGACACACCATGCTGGCAAATTAGCATAACACTGCCACCACGGTGTGTCTTACGATCGCGGCATGGCATTGTGGGAATTTTGCAGCATCCGTGCCAACATGCTTGGTAGTAATAGTACCAGAACGCCAGTCTTATGAATGCATTTACATCTTGGCACTACAGAGGGCGTCATGCTGCGCACAAACTCTTCTCCTATCTGCAAACAAGCATCCTGATGTGTTTTGCACTGTGTTTATTTTTGCCATTTGTATAACCGGCTCAGGGTGGGATGGCGGGTGTCAGTAAAGCCACTCACTCCTGCTCCGGGCGGCTCAAGAGCCGTCTTGTGCTGCATCACTGGTGTATCCAAAAGGGTTGATGGCAACTGGACTTCTTTGGTTTCTTGAAGATGTTTCACTTATCATCTAAGGGGCTTTGTCAATTCTAACTGAAATATGGGACAATCAAGCCTGGTTTATACTTCTCTGTGAGCTCCGTAACGGAGAGACGCACACGGAGTCTCGGAAAGGTTTTCATATGCAAACTTCTGTTCAGGTAGCGGATCGTTGCAAAGCAATTCCCTGCCAGGACAACAGGGGGCGTAGCGCTATTCGGTGGTATCCTGCCACCATAACACTCTTGTATCCAGTCCATGATAGTGTATTTACTTGTGTTTATATATTTCAGAGACTCTATAACACTGACAAATTAGTCCTTCATTCTCTTCCACCTCTTCATGCGATCGCCACCCCCAAACCCACTTTTCTTGTTGTTTCCGTCCACGTTTGCTCTGTATTTTGCACTCCTTCAGTCACGGGGGAATAAATGTTCATGTTTTTGGATTTTTTTCTGCAATGCGTTCCTCAATCTGTTCTGGGTCTGCCACTAAATATCTTTTTACTTTTAATTGGGCAATGGAGTTGCTGGTGAGGAATTTACAGGAAGCAGCATCCTGACCAATCACCAGCTTGCGGTCTCCGTCACTTTCTGTGGATGTTTAAAATTTTGGGCATGTCTCCGCCACCCTCTGTGAGCCTGTCGGAGAGGCCTCACGCCAGCGCATAACGGCATTGCGCGCCTCCGCACTGACGCAGATGGAGAAGTATAAATCAGGTTTTAAGCTTATTAGCTGTAGCTGTCTACCAAGGACGTAATTTTCACTTTAGAAGTGGGTGGGACACGGGGGGGGGGGGGGGGGGGGGGGGGGGGGGGGGGTATCTTTACAATATGTTCTAAGGGGAAACAGGCTTCAACACAAACGGTTGCTTTCCGCTTGGTCCTAGAGCTCAACCAGTGTCAATTTAACATAGCGTAATATTGTTTTTGGATGGTAAAAAGTGCAGGGGTCAAAACTTGACTTTGGAAAAAGTGGGGGGGACATGTCCCCCCTGTCCCCCCCCAAAATTACGTCCATGCTGTCTACAGTTATTTAACGAGCCAAAACTACTCTAATTCCCCCTCCTCTCGACCCCGATGAGTCGTTAGCCTCTATTGAGAAGGAACAGTTGTGTTGATTAGATGCAGGAAGGTGTGACCTAAACTGAAACTGCTTAGGAATGAGATCCAAAGCTGCATAGGTACTGGAAAGGTGAAATCTGAAGCCTGCTGCACACAAGAGCAATCTGCTGATCAAACGGCCTCGAATGACCGTTTGATCAGCAGATTGCTCGCTGTGTGCACCTGATTTTCACTGAGGTTTCCACTTCATGAGACGCTGAGCCGAATATCTGACCAGTTAGATATATTCCGCCTCACGAGGTGTAGAAACTCGCCGTGTGCACACTACCTAATTTAAATAGGAGAGGGGGGCTTAAGCCTGCCGCACACGAGAGCAATCTGCTGAGCGCCTCGTGATTTTTATCTAGAGAGGCGCTATAGAAATGATATTTTCTTATTTTCGTCTACGGAGTTGCTGGCTGAGCTGATCTATTCTAGTGGCCAATCAAAGCACGTTCTCTGATCACATCAATCCAAGATGGAAGCCCCCTGTCTGCATGTCAGAAAATAAACAAAACGGAGACAGAGCTGGAAACGGAGGATGTTGGGTAATTTTTTCAATCCAAGATTACCTTAGGGAAAGTTTAAAGCACAGGGGGTTATAGTAATCAATCAATCAACACCAATACCAATCAAGAACAATCAATTTAGACTTTGCAAAGTGGAGAGGAAAAATACACACCAAACAAGGGTCTCAGTTCACTCTCATCGGACCGGAAGTCCTCCGACAGTATTAAGCACACACAAAGACTAACACACACACATCTGACATTCCTTAGACTCTCAGGCGGGAAAGCTGTGAAGGGAGTCTAAACTTCTAAAGCTCCAGGTGCATCCTAAATCAACAATGCAATTGCTAGACTTTCTCAAGGGAGTTTTACCAATAAAAGTCGGTTCTGGGCAAGGTCATTCCTCCCTGTAGGAACTGGTGGAGCCTGGTATCTGTCAACAGGATGAAGCTGCGTTTTTAATAAGGAGCAGTCAAGACATTAATATTAGTTCAATAATAATAATATCAGTTTTTATCTAACAGAGGAAATGCCTCTACTTTTTTGCCATCACCGGCATTTCAAGGTTAGGAAAGTGTGTGTACTGTGGCTGGAAAGATTGGCCAGACAAGGAGTTTATGCTAGTTTACTCCGAGAGACGCGCCTGGAAGACCCAGAATCTTTCTGACAGCACAATCCAAAAGGTACCGTTTTGTTTATTTTTCAGACACACAGACAGGTCAGGGGGCTGCATCTGAATACATCTTAGAGTCATGTGAGCAGAGAACGCGGTTTGATTGGCCACTAGAATATTTCAGCTCAGCCAGCAGCTCAGTGGTGCGCACACGTGAGGCAGAAAACATCTGACTGGTCAGATATTCGGCTCAGCGTCTCGTGAGGCGGAAAACTCAGTGAAAATCAGGCGCACACGGCGAGCAATCTGCTGAGCAAACGGTCGTTCAAGGCCGTTTGCTCAGCAGATTGCTCTCGTGTGCGGCAGGCTTAAGCCCCCCTCTCCTATTTAAATTAGGTTTCTCAGGTTTGATAGATGGCTCCTTTTACTCCTCTCTCAAACCATCTATCTTCTCTACTAGACAGCCTGACAGCCGCTGTGCTTCATTCAACCACATAATAGTAACAGAGTAACGTTCCACTTTACATAACGGCATTGCAACGATGGGAAAAGTAACTGATTAGATTACTCCGTTACCCCAAAAACAATGCTATTAGTAACGCCCTTATACTAATATACCATTTCTCCCAATGCTGGTATTCTGTGACCGTATTAGCATTCAAACGTTTGTTCTTTAAATTTGCTAAAGCAGCTTTAAAAGAAAAAATTTCAAAGCAAAAACAAAGAATCAGTAAATCTAAAATCACCAACATTT
>SSNQ01034126.1:268362-287994 GCA_006942095.1 Nothobranchius kuhntae | reverse complement strand
CAGGTCATCGGATGTTCAAGATGGGGTTTGTGTCGTCTGACACCTGTACACACTGCACAAACAACATTCCTGACAATTACATTCATGCACTGTGGTCCTGCCCACCTGTCCAGGAATTTTGGGGTAGAGTATGTGAAGATCTGTCAAAGTGTCTGAAATGTCATATCCCAACTTCCCCCTCTCTTTGTTTACTGGGAAACCTGGACGATGTCCCGATTGAAACATCTGTGGTTCACGTGGTTCTGACTGCCATATGCATCGCTAAGAAAACTATCCTCTTGAATTGGAAAAATGGAGAAACTCTCTGCATTAACCAGTATAGAAATCTTTTGTTAGATCATATTACATATTGGGGAGACGGTGGCACAGGAGTTAAGTGCTCGCCTCACAATCGGAAGGGTGCAGGTTCGAGCCCCGCTTAGTATGTCGCTGTCGTTGTGTCCTTGGGCAAGACACTTAACCCAGGTTGCCTGCTGGTGGTGGTCGGAGGAACCGGTGGCGCCAGTGCTCTGCAGCCTCGCCTCTGTCAGTGCGCCCCAGGGCAGCTGTGTCTACATTGTAGCTCATCCCCACCAGTGTTTGAATGTGTGTGTGAATGGGTGAATGACTGATTTTGTTGTTAAGCGCCTTGGGGGGTTCCAGGACTCTAGAAGGCGCTATGTCAAATACAGGCCATTTACCATTTTACACTTGATACAGCCTCTGTTTCCACTTCAAATCAATCTCTCTGGGCTGCTTTGATCGGTTCCAGAGAGATCCATTACTGTCTCTGTGTGTGTGTGGATGGACTGGCCGCGGACTGAGCTGTGAGCTCCCGCTGCAGAGTTTTGTGTGTAGGGAGGGGCGGGCGCTCTATGTGACTGGCCAATCACAGAGCGTGAAGACGTTACCCAATCAGGATTTTCCTTCAGCACGATTACAGATATTTACGAGTTTTACTCGTTTCATGCTCGTACTCGTCAACAATGCTTTATCCGGACCGGATATTCATCTGAAACAAGTCTCCGGCTCATCCCTAGAATACACCTCATCAACACTCACTAACACCATATTGGAGCAGGCGGAGGGAGACTAGGGGTCTTAGCACACCTCTGTTGTCGCTTGGCTTCCTGGGGCTGGAGGCTAGGAGGGAGATCCGGCCGTCCAGTTGGGGTCTGGGGTGGTGGGTTGCTGTGCTCAGCATTGGGCTGGGGAGCCTGCTCATCAGCACCCCAGCAGAAAGGGTTGAACTCTTGGAACCAGTAATGGTTGTACCCCATGTGCAGCAGTACCGGGACCAGAGTGAATAGGGTGTGTATGGGGAGCATGAGTGGGTGTCCGGTGTGCATTTTTGTAAGTCTTTGGTTGTATGTGCATGTGTGAGCATGAGGGAGGGAGTGTGTGACTGTGTTTGTGTATGACTGTATATGTCAGGTGGGGCCTTTGACTCCTCTCTTCTCCTGGGACTTCTTTTTATGATATAGATCTTCGTCTCCCCTCCCCCTGCCACACCTGGTGTGGAGTACGGTGCCTTGGTCTGCCTGGGTCGTGGCTCCCGGGTCAGGGAGTTTAAGATTTTTGGCATCTGCCTAACCAATCCCAGTGGCTGCCTGGTGGGGTCTGGGTCCCTGGGCTCTGCTGGGTCCCTGGCAGGGGTTGTTGGCCCTGGGTCCCGAGTCGCTGGGTCCCGGGCCCTGCCGGCTAGGGGGTGAGAGGCTGCGGGTGGGCCTGTGGGCTTGCCGCCAATATCTCCCTGGACTCTGCTGGCTGCTGGTTGTGGCCCCCCGGGGTGATCCTCTGTGCCTCTCGAGGGGAGCGGGGGCTTTTCTGGTTGCAGTCTCCCTGGGGTTCCTGTGCTCAGGGGCAACTCCTGGATCTCTGGGACTTGGAGCTCCCCCGTCTCCTGCGCATCTTTGGGGGGCGGATCTGTGGTCCCTCACACTCTCTGTTGGACGCGTGTACACACACAGGTGCTCACATGGTGATCTCATAAGTATGGGCTTCGGCACGTTCAACACAGGTCTTAAGACAATGGTGGGCACTTAATGCACTGTGATTTATTATTGTGTGATTGTTCAGTTAAACAACGTTGATTTTATATTTCTTCATCAAGTTGACGCAGTGATAGCTTGATCTTGTTGTATTGTTGTTGTCCCATTTTTTTCTTCTCTCTTTCTGCAGGTCTAGAAGCAGATTCTTGTTCATTATTGTATATCTTTTGTCTTTTCCTTTCTCTTTCACCTCTGTCTCCGTGTCTGGTCGGAATTACAAAGCATTCAAAAACAACAATAAAATTTTAAGTATCAGGCGTGACATTAAAAGCAGACGCTTTGATGCTCCACCTGAGAGTAAATCTGTAAGGCTTGTCACCAGCATTCAGACATCAGTTCTGTTTGCTTCACAGCCAGACAGGACACACACAACAAAAAAAAAATCCCACAATACTTGAATAACAATTTATTAATCTAAATAAAATCCAAAGAGCTTTTGCAGGTTTAACAGGTTTACCAGAGCTCCACTAAACATGAAATGAAATCTCAATTATGTAAGAGCGTTTAGCATGCTGCAATACGTTCCCTTTAAGTGTAAGTGACTTGCACGGACAATTTCATTTAAAGCCAATACAGCGGCACCTAACTGTAAACCAATACACTCTGGCCAACAGGTTTTTCATACAAGACTGCTGTAAACTGGTATTTCAAAACAGGCAAAGCTGTACCTTAGAACAAAACTGTGTACTCAAAATTAGTTTCCATCCTGCTCAAATAATAACTGGACATAGCTGAACAATATTTGTGAGGTTCAGTAAAGCCAAAAGAGGGCTTCTATACTCTTGTTTCCTCTATTCCAAGGGGATGCAATTTGCGTACCAGATGAGCAGGATATTGCCAGCCAACATAACAGAGAATGATTTTAGCCGACCTTAAACCATCTTTAAAACATTATTCCATTAGCTTGGCTTTGAGGTTCTGAACCTTGTGACTTTACTTAGCACAGTCGAGGCACAAGAAGAGTTTCTGGAACACCTCAAAGGTGCATTTCAGTTTTTTGGGATACTCCAGGTTAAGAGCATAGATCAGTCCCATTAAGAACATGCATGCCCTGGTTCTGGTTCCACATCCAGTGAGCACTTGGTTGCCCTCCAGCATAATCGCCACGGCTGCATCTTCAGCAGTGGGTATGTGGAAGACAAGCACCTTCAGTGTCTGGTTGCTGAAGTCCTTATGATTATCCTTCATATGAAAAGGAAAGAAACATTTTGAAAACAAATTATTATTTATTTATTTTTACTTTTTCTATTAAAACATCATCAACAGCATCAGTGTTAACTATAAACAAAGTTTTAATTAGTTATTGTCTTCAGAATTTTCTGTCACAAGAAACTTGTGAAAATTACAAATATTACAGATATTACGTATTGTGTGCAGGGTTTCTCTCAGCGCTTCATAAGCCTGGTGGCCCGCCAGGCTTTGCTTGCCTACCCGCCAGGCTAAGAAGCATCATGCCCCGCCCCCCTCCCTGACCCTACCGTGTCCGCTGACACGAACGGCGCAGCGAAACTAAAGCCCTCCATCAGCTGATACTGGTGAGAAACAGCAACCCATCCCCACACCCACTCTCACAGATGAGTGCTGCGGGACGTATTGGAATGCATCATTTTCACAGATTTACACTCTGCTAAACCCTCCGTCTCCACTTCCTACCAACAATCTATCAGCTGACACCTTTGCCTCATTCTTCACTGACAAAGTGGCAGCTATGAGCAAACAGTTCACTCAACTGGCCACTCCTGAACATTCGCTACCACAAACCCCTTCTAGCCCAACCATCTCAAGCCCTACTGTTGGGTATTTTTATTTATTTAATCCAGGCGTACCTCAAAGAAAGTCCAAAACACACAAGGGGGGTTAGAGATAATATAGTTATTAATACCATTTACCAATAAACACAAATAATCAATCAGATTTTGCCAAACCGGGGAGACCAAAGAAACACTCACATAACAGGGGGGTCGGTTTAGTCTCCCAACAAGCAGAAGCTCATCAAAAGGTTTTATTCACAGATGACAAGGCACACACATTGAAAGTTGACCCAACCTCCTCCTTCACAGACACTGAACTTTTCCAGATTCAGAGAAGCTTTGTTGTGATAACACGACTGCAGACTTACAAGGTCGATTTTCCCCTGCGGCAGGGGCCGGTTAATACCACCAGATGTTTCTCAGACAAAATCATATTTACCACGTTAAATGTGAGTAAGGTTAATGAACTCTGTTTGAAAAAACAATCTTTTTACCCAACACTAAGGATGTCTCAATTCCGAGATCGGATTGAGCAGGGTTTTTTTTTTTCATATTTTTCAGTGATCGGAGGTCGGCAGTTATAACCGACGAGTCCTGCCGATCTCCCAAAAAAGACTATGAGCATGTAAGCATATGCTACTTCTGGGGGAAAGAGGCCCCCTTTTCCTGTGTGACAGTCTTGCTCTGTTAATGGTCAGGCTTCCAAATGAAGTCACCCAAATGGAGGACGAATCAAGCAGTGGTTTACATTTCTCTAGATGCCTGGGACACTTACCAAATTGCTCCGCTCCCCTGTCAGTTGTACCACCAAATGGTTTAAAATTTAAAACAGTCCTTTTGGGCTGGCAATTTCAGTTAGACCCTTTTGTATATAGCTCTTTTGTTTCTTGTATAGATAATCTTGTTTTATTGTAATACCTTTAGTCCCTCTGTGTTTGTACATAAAATCCTCCGTTTTAGCGACACATTACTTTGTTAGTATTATCACCTCACACGATTTCATTACTCCCTCCACCACATCACTCCTAGCGAGCTGGGGGACATAATATTTATATATGTACATCTAAATAAAAAAATATAGAACATTTCAAAATAATATGTAAAAATAAGAAGATGTTTATAAGTTATGTTTATGTATTTAGCAGACGCTTTTGTCCAAAGCGACTTACAAGTGATAATCGGCATGTTGCCCTTGAGGCTAACAACAACAATAACAACAACAACATTGACATCAGTCATGGAGAGGAGGGAACAAGGAGTGGACAGTAGAGAGGGGGACGGGTGCAGGGACGGTGCTAGTTTAGAAGATGCTCTCTGAAGAGCAGGGTCTTCAGGAGTTTCTTGAAAATTGAAAAAGAAGCCGCTGTTCTGGTAGAGCTTGGTAGGTCATTCCACATTTGTGGAACGATGCATGAGAAGAGTCTGGATTGTCCTGAGCGTGGTGTAGGCACTGCTAGCCGACGATCCTGTGATGACCGGAGCGGCCGGGCCGAGACGTAAGCCTTTGCAAGAGGATTCAGGTAGATGGGATTCGTACCATCTCAGACTTTGTATGCTAGTGTTAGCAATTTGAATTTGATGCGTGCTGCTAGCGGTAGCCAGTGGAGCTCAATGAACAGAGGGGTGACGTGTACTCTTTTAGGCTGATTGAAGACCAGACGCGCCGCTGCGTTCTGGACCATTTGAAGAGGTCTCACAGTACAGCCTGGAAGACCAGTTAGAAGGGCATTGCAGTAGTCGAGGCGGGAGATGACAGTAGATTGCAACAGGCGCTGGGTGGCATGTTGTGTTAGGTATGGTCTGATCTTTCGTATGTTATACAGCGCAAAGCGGCATGAACGAGCAACAGAGGCAACATGATCTTTAAAGGCCAGGTGTTCATCAATCACAACACCCAGATTTCGAGCTGCCTTTGAAGGAGCCAGAGATAGGAAGTCATTTTGGATTGAGATATTGTGCTGTATGGATGGTTTTGCTGGGATGACAAGTAGTTCAGTTTTAGAGAGGTTGAGTTGGAGATGGTGGGATTTCATCCATTTTGATATGTCAGAGAGACAGTTTGATACTCGTGCAGAGACAGTGTGGTCGTCCGGTGGAAATGACAGAGCTGGGTGTCGTCTGCATAGCAGTGGTAGGAGAAGCCATGTGATCGAATGATCTCACCCAGTGAGGTGGTGCATATGGCAAAGAGAAGAGGTCCTAGTACAGAGCCCTGGGGGACTCCTGTGGCAAGATGGTGCACGGTAGAGGATTGTCCAAGCCAAGATACACTGAATGATCGTCCTGTGAGGTACGATTCAAACCAGGCGTGTGCTTTCTCTGTGATGCCCATGCTAGAGAGTGTGGACAAAAGGAAGCCATGGTTGGCCGTGTCACATGCAGCCGATAAGTCAAGCAGGATAAGCACTGAGGATTTGGCAGTCGCTCTAGCTTCTTTTAAGGATTCAGTCACTGCTAACAGAGCCGTTTCAGTGGAGTGGCCCTTTTTGAACCCAGATTGGTAAGGGCCAAGCAGACAGTTTTGTGAGAGGTATTCTGTGATCTGCTTGAAAGCCACCCTTTCAATGATTTTGGACAGAAAAGGGAGGAGAGAGATAGGTCAGTAGTTCTCCACATGATTAGGAGGAAGAGATGGTTTTTTAGCAGCATGCTCAGGTTTAACCTGAGCATGCTTGAGAGAGGTGGGAAATGTACCGGATGTCAGTGAAGCGTTGATCACATGTGTGACTGCTGCGGCTACTGTAGGAGCAATAGCTTGGAGCAGCTTAGTCGGAATGGGGTCCAGTGGGCGTGTAGTAGGGTGGCTGCACGTGAGAAGCTTGGACACACAGTTCTCAGTGAGAGGGGAACAAGAGGAAAATGAAGCAGTAGCGCTTGGGTATTTTTATTTATTTAATCCAGGCGTACCTCAAAGAAAGTCCAAAACACACTTCAGATGTATGAAACTACAGTACAAAACTCACAAATGCAAAACAGCTACTTGAAATATTTGTTTACACACACACACACACACACACACACACACACACACACACACACACACACACACACACACACACACACACACACACACACACACACACACACACACAATCCAGCAGTCGGAGGGCTGCATGTTCAATCCCAGCTCCTGGCAGAGAATGCTGCTGTTGTGTCTTTGGG
This sequence comes from Nothobranchius kuhntae, assembly GCA_006942095.1. Taxonomy (NCBI): domain Eukaryota; kingdom Metazoa; phylum Chordata; class Actinopteri; order Cyprinodontiformes; family Nothobranchiidae; genus Nothobranchius; species Nothobranchius kuhntae. The sequence continues at coordinate 281,051 of SSNQ01034126.1, read as the reverse complement.
CAAGAAACTTAACCAACCTTGCCTGCTGGTGGTAGTCGGAGGGACTGGTGGTGCCTGTGCTCGGCAGGCCTTGCCTCTGTCAGTGTTGTTTTGTTATAGCGCCTTAGGGGTTCTTCGACTCTAGAAGGTGCAATATCTAATACCAAGCCCCCACAATGCAGCTCAAAACTTGAAGCAATCCCTGAAGTACCAAAAATTGCAGTTCCACCCTCATCCACTAGGGGCTGGTGTCAGAAGCGAGCAAATCCTCATTGACTCCCATGTTAAAAATACCAATTTCACAGCAGAAATAAACATGTTTACAGCCTGGTACCAGAACATGTTTTAGGTTTAAATGATCTAGTTTACACTCATGACAACTCTGAGGGGGGTGAATGTTTTTCTCACTCTTCTGTTTAAGTGTATTAAAAGCCTAAAATTCTGTATAATTAATGAGCATCAGACCCACGTGACCACAGAGCTAGCTCCGGGGAAAGGCCTCAGTAGAGCCTCGGTCTGGCCTGGAAACTGTTCTGGGATTTTGAGTCTCTGTGCTTGTGTATTCTGTTTTGGATATTTTTTTGTGCAATTGTTGGACAAAATGACTTGCTGTGGCATTAATTGCACCAAGGAGTCTCCACTTCATTTATTTCGGTAAGTAAAATTATATTTATGTATTTTAGGTCACTGCCGAGCTGAGCTTAGATTTTAACATGTACTGTTTAACCATGAAATTTAAATGTAATAGGGTAAAACCCAGTGCATTTAACATAATGCTGCACTTTAGAAAATGGGTTGAAATATAACATGTTGGTGGAGCTGGGTTCCCACTATCGGCTTGTGGAGCTCTCGGGAGACCTCTGTGTTCCACCCGGTTGTCCCCTCCCCGCAGCTTGGCGCATCTCTGTCTGATCGTGGCTTCTGTTTGATGCGCGGGCTGCCGGGTTGTGTAACTCTGGGATGGAAACCTTTCCTTTTTTTTTCCCCGTGTCCTGTCAGGCTGTGAAGCAAACAGAAATGATGTCTGAATGCTGGTAACAAGCGTTACAGATTTACTCTCAGGTGGAGCGTCAAAGCGTCTGCTTTTAATGTCACGCCTGATACTTAAAACTTTATTATTATTGTTTTTGAATGCTTTGTAATTCCGACCAGACACGGAGACAGAGGTGAAAGAGAAAGGAAAAGAAAAGGTGGGGAGAGTGGGGGGTTCCACAAAAATAAACAATGAACAAGAGTCTGCTTCTAGACCTGCAGAAAAAGACAAAAAAAAAAGCAAAAAGACCAAAAAAAAGGGACACAACAACAATACAACAAGATCAAGCTATCACTGCGTCAACTTGATGAAGAAATATATAATCAACATTGCTTAACTGAAGAATCACGATAATAAATCACAGTGCATTAAGTGCCCACCATAGTCTTAAGACCTGTGTTTAACGTGCCCAAGCCCATACTTTTGAGAGCACCATTTTAGCACCTGTGTGTGTACACACGCTTGTTTATGTAAGGTTTCTCTATAGGAGCGTCCAACAGAGAGTGTGAGGGACCACAGATCCCCCCCCCAAAGATGCGTAGGAGACGGGAGGAGCTCCAAGCCCCAGAGATCCAGGCGCTGCCCCAGAACACAGGAACCCCAAGGGGACTGCAACCAGAAAGGCCCCCGCCCCCCCGAGAGGCACAGAGGATCGCCCCAGGGGGGCACAACCAGCAGCCGGCAGAGTCCCGGGAGACATCAGCGGCAAGCCCACAGGCCCGCTCGCAGCCTCCCACCTCCTAGCCGGCCGAGCCCGGGACCCAGCGACCCGGGACCCAGGGGCGACCACCCCCGCCGGGGTCCCAGCAGAGCCCAGGGACCCAGACCCCACCAGGCAGCCACCGGGATTGATCAGGCAGATGCCAAAATCTTAAACCCCCAGACCCGGTTGCCACGAACACTCAGGCAGACCAAGGCACAACCCCTCACACCAGGTGTGGCGGGGGGAGGGGGGACGAAGATCTATATCATCAAAAGAAGATCCAGGAGAGGGGAGGAGTCAAAGGCCCCACCTGACATATACAGTCATACACAAACACAGTCACACACTCCCTCCCTCATTCTTACACATGCACATACAACCCAAGACTTACAAAAATGCACGCCGGACACCCACTCATGCTCCCCATACACACCCTATTCACTCTGGTCCCGGTACTGCTGCACATTGGGTACAACCATCACCGGTAACCAGAGTTTGACCCTTTCTGCTGGGGTGCTGATGAGCAGGCTCGCCACCCAACGCTGAGCACACCAACCCACCACCCCAGACCTTAACCAGACGGCCAGATTTCCCTCCTAGCCTCCAGCCCCAGGAAGCCAAGCAACAACAGAGGTGCGCTAAGACCCTTAGTCTCCCTCCGCCTGCTCCAATATAGTGTTGTGTGATCATGAGGTGTATTCCATGGCTGTGGTCAGCGGGCACTGCGGGCATCATCCGGCCTATGCCAGCTGATGCCACCGCACCACCCCACTTACACCCTCAGCCCTCGGTGTCTAAGTGCAGTTTAAAAGTGGGCACTGGCGCCCGGGGGGAGGCTGAAATATCCCCCTGCCAAATGCCAATGAATGTGCTCACTCCCAAGGCCCTAAGTGTGTGTTTGCATGGAATGTCGTCAGTGGAAGTGTATAAGGTGCAAATAAAATTGGGGGGCAGGTTGCCACAGGAATGCGGAAATGGAGTCCATACCCGCACTCCCTGACTTGCCCACCCCCCAATGTCCTATGTGTATGTTTGTGTGATGATGTGAGGGAGCAGGAGGAGAGAAATAGGCAGGGATGAGGAGGAATGGCTGGTTGGGCTTAGCCCTCCAGGGAGCCAGCTCCCCTACTGGCCCCAATAGGCACCTCTGTTGTCAAACTGCCCCCCAGGGCATGGAGACCCCAGCATTTGCACAACTTCCAGAATATATAAGACATAGGACATCCAGGTATGGTGGGGTCCTCCCCTTCCTGGACCTCCCCCTCCCCTGTGATGGAACGGCAGAGGAGCCAAGGTCTACCTGAGGCCCCCGAACCCAGGCCAGGCACTGCTGTGTGTTCCTGCCTTCTTCCCGGCAGCATACATGTCAGGACCCGACCCCCAAGGCCCCGCCCAGATCCCCACACAGGGCCGGCCACCCCCAAACCCCAAGCCCCCAGGCCCCTGCCCAGACCCGCCCAGGGGCAATGCAGCTGCCAGGCAGTGACCCATGGTCGCCGCCAAGATCCCCAAGGGGCCCCACTCACAACCGCTAGCAGTCCACCCCCCGAGGCAACCCAAGCACCTCCAGAGGGGGGCAACGGCCCCCCAGTCCCAGACACCCCCAGGGAACCCATCTCCAGGGAACATCCGGATACTCCAAACTCAGACCCCTCTCCCACACCATCCCGCAGGACAACATCAACGGCCCCCCCACCCTCGCTATGTGATGGAACCGATCAAAGGAGCCCAGAGAGATTGATCTGAAGTGGAAGCAGAGGCTATATCAAGTGTAATATGATCTAACAATATATTTCTATACTGGTTAATGCAGAGAGTTTCTCTATTTTTCCAATTCAAGAGGATAGTTCTCTTAGCGATGCATATGGCAGTCAGAACCACGTGACCACAGATGTTTCAATCGGGACATCGTCCAGGTTTCCCAGTAAACAAAGAGAGGGGGTGGTTGGGATATGACATTTCAGAGACTTGACAGGTCTTCACATACTCTACCCCAAAATTCCTGGACAGCTGGACAGGACCACAGAGCATAAATGTAATTGTCAGGAATGTTGTTTGTGTAGTGTGTACAGGTGTCAGACGACACAAACCCCATCTTGAACATCCGATGACCTGTATAGTGTACTCTGTGTAGAATTTTGTACTGAATTAATTGTAAATTGGAGTGTCTGATCATTTTTAAAGTTTTTAAACAAGTTTGGGACCAGAAGTTCTGGTCAAGGCTGACTGATAGATCCACCTCCCATTTTTCAATAGGGATTACTATTCTATCGTCTATTTTGGACAGTGTCTTATATACTTTAGACAGTAGTTTATCACCAAATTAAATCTGTAGTCAAACAAAAATTTAAGCTCAATAAAATAGAATTACAAACACCACCAAGGGTATTAGACTTCTATAATCTCAAACCCCCCAAACTACTGTCTGGATGGAAACCTTTCCACCCGGTTCTCCCCAGCGGCAGTTCTGCGCATCTCAGATCGCAGCAGCGCTTGTCTGCTGTGCGGCTGCCGGCTTGTGGAGCTCTCGGGAGACCTCTGTGTTCCACCCGGTTTTACCCAGCGGTCAGCCCGGCGTATCTCTGACTCAGAAGCTCTGGTGTTGTGCACAGTTATCTCTGGTTGTAGCTAGGTTTGCTTCCTCCGTTAGCTTAGCTCCCACCTCCGTGTTAGCTTTGGGTTAGCTTCAGGTTAGCTTGTAGCTAGTTCGACCGGGTGTTGTCAGTTGATCCCAGCCTTACAGCCCCACCCTCAGCTCCACCTCTCTTCCCTTTTGTGGAATTGTCTGGGCTTGACGGAACCTGTGACACGGTCAAAATGGCGGTGGTGGCCACCTCCCATTTATTTTCAAAAATGTGTTATTGGAGTCTATGGAAACCCATTGTCCAATATTTATATGTCGATGTCTAATACAGGCCATTCACACACACACACACACACACACACACACACAAACAAAACTCACCTCACAGCTGTTCAGGAAAGGTTGCATTCTGGTACCAGCAGCTCCTCCTTTGGTCCACATTAGCTTTTGAAGTCGCTGGGTGTAACCATCAAGATTCTGCAAGAATGTGTCCTCCAAGGGAACAGCTGTTAAACGTTTGAACTCCTCTTTGATCCATACATTATGTGAAATGAAAATACATACAAAATGAGTTAGAAACAAAACAAAAAAGATTAAAGATTATTAACTGAATATTCTTACTTGAGCCTCTGTGAACAATCCTGGCCACCATTCCTTGACAACATGGACAGCAGGGCATTCGGTCACAACCTCCATTCTCCGTAGAGAAAATGTTTTGGCCATTTTTTCTGCAATCAACTTTGCATTGTTTCTCTTCTTTGTTTCTTCCACCAATTCAAGCCTCTCCCTCTCCAAGTCTCCTTACTTTCTCCACTAGGATGTGTAGGGAGATAATTCACCTTAGCTTTCTTTGGTTTTCTCACATTTTTTGCAGGAGCGGAATTTCTGGGTTTCTTCTTTTTTAACATGTTTACTTCCAATTCTGGGTAAGCAAACTTGCGTGACTTCAACAATGTGCAGTAATTGTGCATTTTATACTTCAGCCGTTGCTGCCAGCCATACATTCCTGAAAAGGACCCTGGTTCCTTCAGACAAGGAAACATCTCAACAAGGGCTTCAACAACTGAGATTATTTGCACATTTGAAGGGTATGCTGTGTACGAGAATATGGCTTTGGCAAGGTCTTGCATTACTGCAGATTTGACGCTTACATCACTGAAGTGTCTTCCAGATGTCTGGTGTATCATGTTTGCCTCAGCAAATATCATTTCAATGTCCCTTGAAAATGTGGGGACTTTAAATTTAGCTGGCCATGGAGCAGTACAGTACATGATGCAGGAATAATGGTGTTGTTTGAGCTTGATGATCCAGCATCATCATCTGCAAGGGCTGAATCTTCATTTTCCTCTGCTGCAGAGGTGTACATTTCACTTTCATCTGCAGCAGACATGTCTCCTGAGGTCATTGTATGAGGAAGTCCCAATTCATTCAATGGAACAAAGTCGAGGGTGAAAACAGCTTCTTTTCTTACTAGCTTTACGGTGGCCATATCATCCAAATCAGCAGTTGAGATGACACTGAAAAATTAATTCCCAAAGTCTTTATCTTCATAAAGCAGCCCAAATTCGCCATGCAGTTGTAATTCTTCAAGAATCACTGACACAATACCTTCCACAGTATCAGGAACTCGTGACTGAAGCTTCAACTTTCGAATGTCATGTTCAGCAACAATGACTCTCAATTGGAATGGCATTGTCAGGCTTATTTTATCCACAGCTGTGAAGACATACAAAGAGAAGATTTGGTAAATGAAAACATTTTCTCAAATATCATCACTGATGTAGAGTTATATGCAGCCAAGGGGTAGGCATCTGTTAGTTCTGCATGCTGAGAGATGCCAATTTCTTCAGTGGGCTCTACTTTAAAGCTCTTCAGGTGTTCATAGTAACACCCCCTCAACAGCTTTAGAACAAAAACAGGATTTTTGTCCACAATCAGGATTTGGATTATTTCTCCAGTCAGGCAGTCCCACAGTTGACCCAAAGGCCAGCAACATTCCAGCATTGTAGACAGTGCCAAAGATTGTGATTTTGTTTGTCACACTTACAACCTCTGCCCTAAGGAACTTCTTTGAAAATGATTCCTTGATGTTGTCTTTGAGAATTTCTACTGCCACTTCATTTGTTCTAGAGACAGACACCTTTGGTCTGATAGTGTCCTGGATGTGATATGTAATCATTGATTGGTATTTTTGGGCCATTGTCATAAGAATGTTCTTGAATGATCCTGATTGTCTCACAAGCCGTTTAAAGAATCTATGTTTTGCTTCAAAATGCATGGTCCACAGAGCCACAAGAGGTCCAAAAGCAGTTACAAGCCATGGATAGTGTTCAAGAAAGTGATGCTTTGGTTTAAGTTTCTTCCCTGGAAATACATTCAAGTATCTGTAACGATGTTCACTGATCTTGCTGTCCATATATCCCAGTGTCTCATCTGTATGGACAGGAGCCATAATAAGCTCGACAACATCTTTCAAGGTCATCAGAACCTGCCACGCATCATCATCCTCTGGAACTTTATCTCCAATGATTAAGGGCAGTTACCGTAACAAGCACCAGTTTTCATGTGCATTTCCTCCTACAGACATTCTTGATGAAAAGGTCAAAGGAATGGCACGTGGACTGTTTGTTTTGTCATTCCACTTGCACGGAAACTGGCAGATGGCATCATTGAGCAACTGAAGAGCAAAGAATTTTTTTCTCATAAACTCTTCAAGACACAGTGCCAGTTCAAATGGTACAACCCCTTCAAGCAAATCATGCAAAGCGTCAGGGGGATAGCCAGACACTGCATGAAAGTGGCTCAGTTGTTCAGTGAGGGGACACTGTCTTTTCACACCACAATGATGACCTTCAGTGGTGCCAGACAAAGCAGCTTCAACATGATCCATGTAACTGTCTTTAGTTCACAAAGGAAACATTCCTGTCCTGACTTCATGCTCCTGGATTTGTGAATGATCTCCAATGCAAAAGCGGCAATAGTGAGAAGAAGAGAAGCTTTCAACAAACCCACCAATGCAGTGAGCTCCAAGATTATCAGCAACAACAGCAAATACCGTTCCTTTGACAACTTTTCCCAGACCTGACACAAAAATACCCTCATTTTCAAAGGTTTTCAAATCTTTAAGTAAAGGCTCCAGCACTTTTGCGTATCCATATTGCTTGACATCATCTGCCTTACAAAGAATGGCCAGATGAATTGAGTTCAAAGTAGATCGCAAGGTAGCAGGGATGTCTGCAAACACCCAGTACACAGCTGTGACCTTATGTTTCTTGCGGTACGTCCCAAGAGGGTTGCAGACTTCTCAGTCATCAGTGTAAAGAATTAGTGGTAGTCTGAGTTCCTCTCCAGAAAAAAACTCATTTTCTTTGAAGACAGATCCATCATGCAATGATTTGTTGGAAGCATTCGATTGCTTTTGATTCTGCAAAATTGTCTCTTGAATGTTTTTTGTGTTCAGAAGTTGAGACAATAATCGAAGAACTGGTGCATACTGGAATGTTTTTTTCTTGCTGCTATCTAAGATGAACTCAATTGGCTCAGTAAATGACAACTGCTCTTTTAGAAACTGATTTCTTTCATAGCGAGTACCTAAGGGGCCATCCACTGCTAAGGCAGTACAGAAAGGTTTTAGCTGACAAATGTCCTTCACAAGCTCTGCAACTACTGCATCTTCAACAGTGCAGTCATGCTTCTTCAAAGTGTTTTCTATAATGTTTTTTAGAACAGGTTCAGATGCAGATGATATAAGAAAATGAAGCTCTTCCATTAGTTCATTCATACATGTGTTAGACACATTGAAAATGCATTCTAATTTGAGGAGAAGCAAACCCATTTTCTCAATAATAATTTTGTCCAAGTCATGATCTTCTTCAAGGATAGATTCACAGTAATTTTCATTTTCAACTGATGTACTTTGTTGAGATGTTTGACTTAGGATGTTCTGGAAAACAGAAGTCTTGCACAGAATGTGGGTTGTGTTTCCTGCTTTTATGACTGTGATATGTTGTGTAAATATTTGTCTTAAAATCACATCCTTGGAAAACACAAGAAATTGTCTCAAAATTTTTCAGATGGCCTTTCAGATGTTACAAATATTGTCTCTCTGTGTTGAAACAGCATGAATTGCACACCAAGCACTTGAAAGTGTTTACTTGGTCTGCATCAATTGTCTCTACATGGTAGCAGGTACAATGTGTCTGTAATGCACCGCATGTCTTGAAGGAGCAAGGGCAATCAGAATGAAGACAGGGTATTGACTGGGCTCTACCAAAATGCCCATGTTGTAACCTATAGTGTTTTAACAAATGTGATCGTTTTGATGATATGAAAGTGCAGATTTTGCACATCCAATTCATTTCCAATTATGGACATTCAGTGTTAGCCGGATATGGAGTCAATGTTCTGTTATGATACCTGCGTATCCTTTCTCCTATTGTAGAACAGCCGACACAGATGCTTCTTACTCTACTCAAAGGTTTCTTTGAAATCTTGCTGTAAAAGAGAAAGAAAGTTGGTATTAAAACCTTTTAGGGTACATAAATTATTATATAACAGATTAAACAGTGCATGAGATTACTGGTGTTTTAAATCGCATTACCAACATCAAGGTCGTGTATCGCACAGTAGCCCTAGTGGGGCGAACGGAGCTGAGCTTCCTAAAGTGACTGGTATCGCTGCAGACCAGGAAACCACAGATTCAGGCTGACTGCACATTCAAGTTTCCACTGTTTTTAAGATAGTAACCTGTAAATCGGTGTCAGGTGTCGGGTGCTGTAGCATGTTGCATGATGGGATAGCTCGGTGTATAAACAAAGGAAGCTAGATTGCTTTGTGTGTAGTGAGCTTATGAACATGCTGAAAATGGTACACTCCTATTGTGTGAAGGGCTGCCACGCTATCTTCACAAGAAGGCAAAAAAGTAAAATGTAGGCTGGAGTCGCATTAACTGGATTTCTATTTATTTATTTTTTTGTACTTGATTGTTTATTTTTTTGACAGAGAAATCTTGGTCATTCTGACAGACAAGAATTACACCCATGTATACAAGTGCACAGACATTTTAAACGTTATGCACAGAGAACATAGTAGAAGTAACAAAATCAATCAAGAAAAGAACATGGGAACCTTTTCTTGATTATCTCAGACTTGGACACCCTGATCAGTGCAACTCAGTGTTGAGGAGCTGTTGAGAGCAGCTTGGAGCATCTGTGGGTCACAGCCCAGCAGCAGAACCAGAACCAGAACATGCAGGTAAAATGTTCCTGCTTTATGTTAAATTGTAACATTAATTTGGTACTGGACACGCTGGTCGGCTTACAAAACATGAATGTCAATAAAATTGTGAATTTCTATTTATTATCAGTTGAGAAATAAAAATGACAAGAGGAAACGATCATGACCATTTTTTTTTAACTGTCGGCCAAGATGTAAACGCCTGGCTGCTTGAAACTTATAACTTGTTTAATTACGGCTCATCCAGAAATTGAAACCTGGTGCAGCACCTGTGTTAGTGGAGTAATGTTTCTGGATGGCTACTTTTTACTTTTACTTCATTAAAAATATGTTTAAGTAGTGCTAGCTTACTTAAGTGATATATTATCAGCAGTAATGAAAGCATATGAGCTCTGTTTATTTCTTTTGAGGTCGTAAAGATCTACGTTATCGATTGTAAACAATTTCTGAAATTTTAAGTAGAAAAAAAAATATTTTTCTCAAACAACATAAATAAATAAAAAACAAACTTTTCACCGTCCTCTGATTTTTTTAAATCAAAAACCAGGGGGTGGCGCTGTCTCAGAAACAATAGAAGCCAGAATCTGCGGTCTCTGGGTCTGCAGCGATATACTACTGGCATTAACATGGAATTTTTATTGGAAAAGCTCAGAGATTTTGCAGCGATAACATATTTTCTGTATCAGTACCCACTGAACGTTTGCGGTCGGCTCTAAAGCGGTACCGTGCCCTAAGTACCCACGTGCCACGAGTCCACTAGCTAAAGTTGCTAACATGCAGGAAATCGCTCCCTCCCAAGCACACGTTTCATACACTAAAATGTAAAATAAATGCCAATTCTAAACCATTATTCGTCAGTAAATTGGATCTAAGTGGGATAAACCTTCAGGAACAACTCGAAAAGGCAAACTCCATTTATTTTATAATATTTTAATGAGAAACGCAAGCTATTTTTGGAATAACTTTTAGCTAACGAACCCCAGCAAGTTGCAATATAACCTCGTTGTTGCCGCAGTTAAGTATAATCAATGTAAAGTTTACTGAACCAACTTTAACAAAATGTTACCAAACCTTTGAATTTCTCGACATTTCCTCAGTCCACGAACTCAAGAGTTTTGTACCCATTTTTAACCCTGTCTGTGTCATGGTCTGCATGCGAGTGTGAAGAGACACACATGACCAAGACAGAGCTAGTATTGCGCAATAGCCTAGCAAGACGAACGGAGCTGAGCGCCTATGTCTTAACAGGCACATTTTATTGGGAAAGCATTGAGGTTTTGCAGTGAAAAGATGTATATTTTCTGTATCAGTACCTACCAAATGTTTGCGGTCAGTTCTAAAGAAGTACAGAGCCCTATACGCACATATCACGTGCCCACTAGCTAAAGTGGCTAACGTGCATACCAGAAAATAGCCCCCTCCCAAGCACACGCTGCATACACAAAAATACAAAATATCAATACGAAACCAATAATTCGACAGTTAATTTCATCAATATGGGATAAACTTTCGGGGACAACTCGAAAAGGCAAACTCCATTTATTTTATAATATTTTTATGAGAAGCACATGCTATTTTTGAAATAACTTTTAGCTAACGAACCCCAGCAAGTTCTTGTTTTCGCCGCATTTATTATTACGGACTAAGTTAAATCTAGTATCCAAAACAAATTTGTGAAAGTCTGTTAAATACTTGCTGACTACAAGTCTGGTGATTTCTCTAAACTTCTATACCACACATGCATACCCACACACAATGATAAAATACAAAAACTTACCTTCCCTGGCTGTGCCACCAGTCTAAATTAACCTTCCCTCCTCCGGAGGAGTAGGTTAAGGTTCAGTTCCATCAATAAAATTGGGTTTTGTTGTTAATTAAATAAAATAGTTATTCCAGTTAAAAAAAAAAAATCATTGTGCTAAACGAATATTTTGGTTAAATTTTAATCATTACAATTGGGTTCTATTTGTTAATTTTAAAAAATGGTTATTCAAGTCAGGATACAACTTTTTTTTTCCCATTTCAGTCGTTAACTTTTTTATTTTGTCACATTTTACATGAAGTTTTGGGGTAATATTTAGCATTGAAAATAATCTATTTTTTCAGTGTATAATCATTAATTTAGGAAAATAGAAATAAATTAATTTTGAAAACTAAACTTGACTCTGTCTAAATTACTATGAAGTGTGTTTATGGTGTATAATATACTACAGTCTTCTAATTCAGATCTCTTTGCTCTCTGGCTGCAGCAAAAGGACTATGTTAGTTTAAACGAGTCGACTCCTTCTAATTATTTAAATCATCATATTGCTCGAAGTAACGCGTGGGGAGAAGGAGTAGCAACCATTTTTCATTCAGACCTAATAATCAATCCGTTACCAGTTCATCTTATTCTTAGTTTTCCTAATCCAGATTGCAAAAGTGTAAAACCACTCTTGTTTGTAGTTTTATATCGTCCACCAGGCCCTTACTCTGAGTTTTGGGATCAGATCTCTGATTTTTTATCTGATTTGGTGCTAAATACTGATAAGGTCATTGTAGCGAAGGATTTTAATATTAATGTGGACATTGAAAACAAGGGCGGAAATCCCATTTCAATTTTGGGGGGGACAATAAACAGTAAAACTTCAGAGAGTAATTTTTGGGGGGGACATGAAAAAAATGTTCTCTACATACAACACTGTATGTCCTTATAAGAGACTGACCTGTGACTCTGTGCCGGTGTCTGACCGGCTCTGGCTGCCTGTGCTCAAGTGACTGGACTTTGCCTCATGAAACCATTTAGAAACAATTTCATTTCTTTCTTATAGATGTCTTTATCAAAATGCAAGTTTCTACTTACTTGACGTTCTGGAGCATTAAAAAACGACCTGATGTCTGCTGTTTTTCGTTTCTCTGCCATTTCAACTGACCTGGTCTGCTGACAGTTGGACAGCAACACACACACAGACGGGATGTTGTCATTAGAACGGAGCTGGAGGATATTGATCAACAATAATATCTTGCCAATTTTGTACATCTCCATAAGCATCCTTTCTTTTTGTTTTCATTTCAATAACAAGACTGTGGCCTAAAACGGAATAAGCAATTCAGAATAAAGATTTAAAGTAGATCGTTAATAGTTGAAGCAACATGTCCTGAAATGACACGGCTAT
>SSNQ01034126.1:232039-244508 GCA_006942095.1 Nothobranchius kuhntae | reverse complement strand
ATGACCATATATGGTCCACATCCACATTACCGTTTGTGAAACTAACATACTGGAGAATTTCATCACAATAATATTAAATAAACAAGTATGTACCTGATCTTTTGCATGCTGTTGGTGAAGCTCTGGATGACCCCTGTGATGGAGACAGAGTCAATGTTCCTCTTCTGCAGCTGGTTGAACAGCATGTCCACATGTGGCATGATCTTGTGACACAATGCCAGCAGAAAGCCGAAATCTTCTTCCTCCAGCATTCTCACAAAGCCTCCTGCCTCTCTCTCAGTGACTGGATCAAAGTCATCCGAGTCTGATCATCTGGAAACATCTGAGGAGGTCATCCTTGTGCTCATACACTGTGTTGACATCTCTCTCTTGGACAAAATGTGCCGGTTCTGATCCACTTCTTCATTGTGTTTATTCACTGCAAGCCTGTGTCCCTCGTCTCTAGCTGCATGGCAATGTTAGCTCTGCCTAGCATAGCTAGCTTCACCGTTGTTGTCCATGTGCGCCCGGGATAACTCATGTTTCTTCACCTTCTCAGAAAAATGTTTCATGTCCGTAACTCCTGACTCAATCCATGCCTCATCTGTCACAGTCATTTGGAAAGCAAAATAATGCATTAGCATGATTGCATCCAGCTAGCCAAGCCTTCCCAGAAGCCTCGTGTGTACAGTTTACCTCTCTCCTTCTCCTGCTGGCTTATCTTTACGTCGGGCTGATCTGGTCCAAGCTCTTTGACATTAAGTTTTTCCACCATAGTTCTCCTCTCGAACTGGAGAAGAGACCGAACTGAATTCAGTGGCTGCTGAGATCCGGTATCCATGCTGCTGCTGGTTGTAGGCACACTGGCGTCCATGTCTATTACATCTGCGTCACGACCGTCACGAGTCACTACCAAAAACGTGCTGGAGTCGAGAATCTCCGAGTTCTACCGAGCACTAACGAAAGCCTTGGCGGTAGCTCTATCGCCCATCATGCTTCTGAAACAACGTCGACGCTGATTGGATACATTCCCATTCCTACCCTTTGATTTTCTTGTCAGCAATTGGACGATTGGTCTCGTCCCGTTTGGGCGATTGAAACACAGCCCACAGCCTCCACCGCTCGGCAGAGACCGGCAGAGACCAATATAGAAATATATATATGATTTATCTTTGTTACAAAACACACAATTAACTTAGAATATGTGATTATTGTTAATTTTATTTATTTATTTTTTTAAATAAAAATTAAAAACACTGGGGAAACTGGGAGGGCGGCGCCCTATCACCCTCTACTGGCCAGCCGCCACTGCTATTAGCTCTGTATGCGAACTGCAGAGGGTCCAGGAGGGGGGAGGTGAAGGACTTGAGATGAGGGAGGACCAGGCGCTCAAAAGACTTCATGACTACAGACGTCAGCACCACAGGCCTGTAATCATTCAGTCCAGTGATACGGGGTTTCTTAGGGACAGGGACAATGGTGGACAGCTTAAAGCAGGCTGGAACATGGCAGAACTCCAAGGAGATGGTAAAGATGTCTGTGAAGACTGGAGACAGTACCTCTGCGCAGTGTCTCAGGGTAGTGGGGGAGACACCGTCTGGGCCCGGGGATTTCCGTGGGTTTTGCTTACGGAAAACCCTGAGCACGTCCTCTTCTGTCACTGAGAAGGCAGTGGGAGGGGAGGGGTGGTCAGCGGGGACTGTACTATTCACAGTGGTGGAGGTGGTGGGGGAGGCATGTGACACCAGAGTGGCTGAAGAAACCTGTGCAGTAGGGGGTGTGGGGGATGGGTGTTGCACTTCAAACCTTGCATAAAAGGAGTTAAGTTGTTCAGCCAGTTGTAGGTCGTCAGCAGCATGTTGGGCTCAAGACTTGTAGTTAGTGATTTGCCTGAGCCCTCTCCAGACAGAGGCGGTGTCGTTGTCAGAGAACTGCTCCTTTAGTCGCTTGTTGTACCGGGATCTCGCCTTCTTCAACTCTTTTGAGAACTGGTACTTAGCGCCCTTGTAGCTTTCTCTGTCCTTGGCTCTGTGGGCTGCTTCTTTCTCCCTCCTCAGCTGTCTCAGTTTGGGTGTGAACCAGGGCTTATCGTTGTTAAAGGTGACCCTAGTTTTTGTTGGAATAATGCTGTCCTCACAGAATTTTATGTATGACGTCACAGTGTCTGTATATTCATCCAAGTTGTCTGTGGCAGATCCAAACATGTTCCAGTCTGTTGTGTCCAGACACATGCGAAGCTCTTCCACAGCCTCACAGGTCCACTTCTTAGTAGTCCTCACTGCAGGCTTGGATAGCTTCAGAATCTGCCTATAGGAGGGGATGAGGTGAATCATGGCGTGGTCAGAGAAGCCGAGAGCAGCTTGCTGCACGGCTCGATAAGCTCCACTGACTGTAGTGTAGCAGTGGTCCAGCGTATTCTGCTCTCTTGTCGGGCATTTTACAAACTGTACTTAGGCAATTCCTGGCTCAGATTTCCCGTGTTAAAGTCCCCGAGGATAATAACTAGAGAGTCCGGAAAGGTCTGTTCCACACGTAGGATCTGCTCCGCGAGCGCACGTTGAGCCTCGTGCACGTCCGCGCCAGGCGGGATGTAAACAACAGCCAGAATAAATGAAGCAAACTCACGTGGGGAGTAGAATGGCTTACAGTTAATGAAGAGGAATTCCAGAGCAGGAGAACAGTACTGGGAGATCACAGTCACATCAGAACACCAGGCATTGTTGATGTAGAAGCAGACACCTCCACCTTTTGTCTTTCCTCCGGATAAGACCCGCTGTCTGTCTGCGCGGAGGAGCTGGAATCCCTCCAAATGGAGCGCACAATCCGGGGTCTGCTCGTTGATCCACGTCTCCGTGAAGCATAAGACAGAAGAGGAAGAAAAGTCTCTGTTTCGTCTCATCAGCAACGCCAGTTCATCCGTCTTGTTGCTAAGTGAGCGGACATTGGAGAGGAAGGTCCCAGGTAAGGGCGTACGTGAGCCTCGTCTTTGTACATGCACGAGCACTCCCACACGTTTTCCTCTCCTACGGCGTCTCACTTTCTTAGTTAAAAGGTGGACCAAATCTGCCACACCCACTAAAAAAACTGAAAGTAGGTCAGTGTATGACTAAGTAGGTTTGTGTATGACTGTATATGTCAGGTGGAGCCTTTGACTCCTCTTCTCCTGGGACTTCTTTTTATGGTATAGATCTTCGTCTCCCCTCCTCCTGCCACACCTGGTGTGGGGTGTGGTGCCTTGGTCTGCCTGAGTGTTCGTGGCTCCCGGGTCAGGGGGTTTAAGATTTTTGGTGTCTGCCTGATCAATCCCGGTGGCTGCCTGGTGGGGTCTGGGTCCCTGGGCTCTGCTGGGTCCCCAGCGGGGGTGGTTGCCCCTGGGTCCCGGGTCGCTGGATCCTGGGTTCGGCCGGCTAGGGGGTGGGAGGCTGCGGGCGGCCCTCTGTGCTTGCCGCTGATATCTCCCGGAACTCTGCCGGCTGCTGGTTGTGGCCCCCCAGGGCGATCCTCTGTGCCTCTCGAGGGGGGTGGGGGCCTTTCTGGTTGCAGTCTTCTTGGGGTTCCTGTGCTCTTGGGCAGCGCCTGGAACTCTAGGAGTTGGAGCTCCCCCGTCTCCTACACATCTTTGGGGGGGTGGATCTGTGGTCCCTCACACTCTCTATTGGACGCTTCTATAGAGAAACCTTACATAAACAAGCGTGTGTACACACACAGGTGCTCACATGGTGCTCTCAAAAGTATGGGCTTGGGCACGTTCAACACATGTCTTAAGGCTATGGTGGGCACTTAATGTACTATGATTTATTATCGTGTGATTGTTCTGTTAAACAATGTTGATTTTATGTTTCATCATCAGGTTGACACAGTGATAGCTTGCTCCTGATGTATTGCTGTGTGTCCCATTTTTTTCTATTCTTTCTCTTTCTGCAGGTCTAGAAGCAGACTCTTGTTCATTATTGTGGATGGAGGGGGCCATCGTCTAGCACACTGCTGCTAACCACTTAAACATTCTCTCTCTCCTGATAATAACTTTTTGCTTTCCTTGACGTTGGATGTGCTACTACTAGTTTACCCGTTTAATTATAGATCCACTAGGATAAATACAATAAAGTTTATCTCTCACCAAATAGAATATTTACTAAGAAATCACAATGTAACCATAGAAACACTACTGTGTGTGTGTGTGTGTGTGTGTGTGTGTGTGTGTGTGTGTGTGTGTGTGTGTGGGTGTGTGTGTCTGCTCTGTCTTCTCCATCCCTAATGAGTCGTGGAGGATGGCTGCTTATACTGAGCCAGGACTCTCTGGAGGTTTCTTCCTGTTAAAAGGGAAT
Organism: Nothobranchius kuhntae; assembly: GCA_006942095.1. Taxonomy (NCBI): domain Eukaryota; kingdom Metazoa; phylum Chordata; class Actinopteri; order Cyprinodontiformes; family Nothobranchiidae; genus Nothobranchius; species Nothobranchius kuhntae. Next base: position 240,204 of record SSNQ01034126.1, on the reverse strand, counting down.
TTTCCTCTCCACTGTCGGTGCTTGCTTGCTTAATATGAAGATTGCTGTAAAGACTCTGACACTAGTCAGTGACTTGATGCAACCTGCTGGGTTCATTAAAGAGGTGGTAATGCCCCCCTCAGAGTCCTTCTCCACCCACGTATCAATTTAAAAAAAATGCAACATTAGTAGGCATTGCCTGGAGGACCGAGAGGGCGGAGCCGCGGCAGTGACGAAGACGATGCTAGCTCCCTTCACTCTGAGCAGTTATTAGAAGTGGAGGACGTTTCTCCCCCTCCTTACCCAGACACTCGAGAAGAAAGGGACCAAGTCTATTTGGAGGAGACAAGCGGACCTGAGCCTTATTGTTTTGAGCTTGTGAGTTGCCTGAAATTACCGGAACCGACCCAACAGAACCAGCTCTGAATGGTAAGTAGCCGTTAGCCATAGCATCCGATTAGCTCCACGGCCCTAGAGAGCATTCAGCATGTTTTAGAGGTTTATCTGCTTCAACACACCTGGTTTTAATCAGCATCAAATAGCTGAGCTGCTTAACAGCTAATCTAACCTGTTAACGCAGGAAACCCACTGAAACGTGCTGGATAGCAGCTCTCCAGGAGATCTGGGCTCAAGCTACAGTCTGCTGCATAAAGTTATGAAAATACCCCAGGAGAAAATTATTCTGTAATGTGTTCAGCCCACTAAAACTGCACTGATTTCATTATTTATTTACTGATAACAGCTGCTTTCTTGGTTGTAGGTGATCTTCTGGTGTCTGCAGCTGGTCTCCTCTGCTGGTGTCGTCAGGATCAGGAGCTTCCAGAAGAATGTGCCTTTCAATGACTCTTTCCCCCTTATTTGTTAAATTAATTAAATAAATCTCAATTTATATATTTCCTGTTTTTGTTCATGTCCATAAATACTTAAACATGCTTGAAATTAAAACGAGCTTTTAACAGTGAGGTGCTAGTTTAATTCATCACAATAGAGCTAGTTAAACATGCAACAATGTGATAACTCAATTAATGTAATTTATAAATATCCATTAAAATATCAAAACTGGAATCTAAATGAGATATTTGGCAGCACAAAAAACTTGTCAAACACACTATTTATTATAATAATTGTAGGCAGACAGGAGACAGAGCTGATGGAGGTTCTCAGTCATCGAAGGATGGCTGAAGGCTTTCCAGGAACAGGAGATGTGGTGTTGTCTCTTCTCTCTCTATTCTGCCAGATGAGCTGATAGGTTACAGGTGTGTGAGGACATCCTCATGCTGTCATAACAGATGACAGGTGTGTGAGGACATCCTCATGCTGTCATAGCCAGATGACAGGAGTTATCAGGTGATCAGCCAGGCTAATGATGAGATGCAGAAAGAAAACAAATCCAGGACAGTGTACAATAATAACAATAATCTGTGGTGTTGCTCACCTTATGTGCTCTTATAGAGTATTAACGTGTGCCTGCCTCATGGTGTAGAGTCCATAGTTTGCTGAGTGTCCTGCAATAATGCAGGTTATTAGTTAATTTACTTTTGATAGCAAAAACAAAATATTTAATGTAAAAGTTATTTACCAGGTGAATCAGCTCACACGTCACCACCAAGTGTCACAGGGCCAGAATCAGTAGCCTCCGTCATGATGTCATGATGTAATCACATACTTATTTAATTGTTAATATCTTAAAAATTCTGAAATGTTTTAATTTTTTTACCTTGAACAGTTCACTGAGCTTGCACTGTCACTGAGGTGGAAGCTGGAATCAACAGCAGACACCTCACATCTTGGTCTTTTCAGGGGTGTGGACGCTGCTCTGGGACCTTCTGGAAGATGAATTTTCATCATGGTCCCTGTGGGTCACCAGACACACTGCGGCTGTGAGCTCCATTCTGGCTGGCTATGTAAAAAACAAAGAAGCAGCACATTTATAAATGTTTAAAAGAGCATAAAATCACATGTAACAATAATCTGTAAAACAAATTAAAACTAGAAGGTGATAATAAAATGTTTACATAGAAGATTATTAAAAATAATTCACCTTTGCTACAGGTAAGGCTTCACGTCAGCCTGGACAAGTGCATTCATGCAGCTCAATCAGTCTGACAGCCAGTGTCTTGGGTAGATTTAGCCTAAAAAAAAATAGAAGCACATTGTTGTTGTTGTTTATAAAGTCAGATAATATACAAAAGAAACTGTCCTATATAGGCGCTTTATAACATTCCTAGCGTGTGATCGTTGTTATAACGTAAAAGTCAGTCACACATGACGTGGAGAACCTGAAATGCGACCTCCTGAACAGAATTCCTTACAGAACCGGGTCACAAGCTGGATTTCACGCTGTAATGCTGTCTGTCAACTAGTGCTGCGTCAGTTTAGAGCCACTGTTGCAGAATTGCCGACTGACTAGCTAAAGGAAGTGAACCACGTCTCTCAGACTTTGCTTTTAGGTAGGGAATTGTCTTTAGAAGATGTTAAAACTTTATTTAGCTTACTCACCTCAGACTGGAGCCCGCCATGGTGGGGGAGCAGAGTCAGTGGGCTGCATCTAAATCGCGGAAGAGCCACGGTGGGCACAGCCTCCCTCTTCAAACGGAGACGTGCAGAATCGCGGGTAAAATGCTGGTTGCAAACTACAGCACCAGGCGGGAGCTGAATGTTTTCCAGACACTGATTGCGCGCAACCACTGGCGCCTAATTTCTAAGTCCAGCGGAAAGGAGTGCAACCCCACAGAGCCACCGCAACCATACTAACACGATATGGAGCACTAAACCCGGACTACTTTCCTAATTACACTAACAGCCAAACACTAACTAAACTACAGTATCTAACAGCCAAGCTAACACTAAATAAGTATGTATAACACTAAAAGCTATGCTAAAGATTAGGATATGCTAATGCTATATGCTAATGCTGAACTACGGCTAACCTCCTACACTCGCTGGCAAATCCAACTCCCAACTCGCCACAAGGCGTGGCCGAGACGCTCTTGCTTTTATAACTTTGACACAGAGCTGCTACGTAGTACTCTACTGGTTTACGTAGTATCTTACTCTTTAGCCATTGGCTAAAAATTATTCAAAATGAGTCAAATTCTATGTTTTAAGCTGAAGGTGGCGCTATACTATGGTATTTAGGCAGAATTTTTTATTTTTAAAGAAAATGCACCAAAATGCTAAAATAATGAATACACACATTTAAAACACTATTAGACACTCATTTATACAGTTCATCAGCAAAAAAAAGTTAATTTAGACGTTACTTGCTCTTTAAATAGGAAACTTTTAATTGATTGGCTTAATGACCTGACCTGTATTGGAATGTTTACTGTGTGAAGTGCCTTGAGACGACTCTTGTCGTTATTTGGTGCTTTATAAATGAACTGAATTAAATTAATTAAACACTTAAAGATCAATCCGACTGATATTTCATATTTAGATGGAATTATCACATTTTATTGATTATTTAATACATATGTAGCCAGTCCTTACTGCTACATGGATCATGACCCAACTCATCTTCCTCAAAGAGGAAGGATCATTTTTAAAACCCTCTCTTTGGCATCAGACTCAGGCTGTGGGTCGCCTTTTCCCATTTTTCAGCTAAACAGCTGGGGTCTCATTTACCAAACATGGCGTAGAATCCTTACTAAAACCGTACTTAAGCTCAGCAAAAAAAATGTACTTACGCCAAGTAGGTTTGTGACCTATCAATCAATCAATCAATCAATCAATCAATCAATCAATCAATCAATCAATCAATCAATCAATCAATCAATCAATCAATCAATCAATCAATCAATCAAAGCTTTATTTATAAAGCGCCTTCCGCAACCCTGTCAGGAAGCCCAAAGCGCTGAACATGGTACAGTTGTAGGTAAATATATTGAATAAATCAACAATAAAAGCAATTCAAATTACAAAATACAAATTACAAAATACAAATTACAAAATAGAAATTACAAGATAGATGAAACATTCTGGTACAGGACAAATGTGTGAAACACATTTGGATTGAGTGAACCAATGAAAACTGTGAAATAAATTCAACATAAAAGAGGGCCAAATCAAACATGTTCAGGAAACGCCAAGCGGAGGAGGTGTGTTTTTAGGTGACTCTTAAAGACAGGCAGAGAAGGGGACAGCCTAACTGAGGGTGGCAACTGGTTTCAGAGTAACGGTGCTAGGACTGAGAAAGCCCGGTCCCCACGGGTACGACACCTAGAACGAGGGACAGCGATTAGGCCTTGGTCAGAGGAGCGCAGAGCGCGTGATGGGGAATGTCTGTTCAGGAGCGTGGCTAGATGGGGGGACCACCACCCTGGAAGAAATTAAAAACAAAGACGAGGATTTTGACTTGTGAGCGATAGCATATCGGAAGCCAGTGCAGGGAGGCCAGAACCGGACTGATGTGGTCCCGTTTCCTGGTCCCAGTCAGGAACCTGGCGGTGCTGTTCTGCACAACCTGTAGGCCACGCAGTGATGACTGACACAACCCTGCATAGAGAGAGTTGCAGTAATCAAGCCTAGAAATTACAAAAGCATGTAGTACCCGCTCCAGGTGGGCTCTCGACAGCATGATTTTTGCAAGGCGTCTCAGGTGAAAGAAACTGGACCGGATCACAGAATTGATGTGAGCATCAAATTTAAGTCCAGCATCAAGTTTCACCCCCAAACTGGTCACAACTGGTTTTGAGTATGGACAAAGAGGGCCAAGATCAACATAACGACCCACATTCCTGCTGTTGGGGTGAAAAACAATGAGCTCTGTCTTTCCCTCATTCAGATGTAGATAGTTGGACATTAGCCAAGACTTCACCTCATTAACACAGAACACAAAGGACTGGATAGAGTGACTTTTCTCCTGACACAATGGAGATGGAATGATAGGCCATATTAATGAAAGATTGACTCCAGAGGTAGCAGATAAATGGCAAACAAAAGAGGACCAAGGATCGACCCCTGCGGGACCCCCCAGCGGAGCCCCTCCCAAGAAGAAAGAACATCACCCAGTTTAACACAGAATGTCCATGGAGTACGCACAGCTGCACGCAATCTCCTCTTCATAAATCAGAGACTAACGAGAAAGTTTCTCAGCTGCTTTTTAGTCACATCCCGCCCTCACCACGCCCACTTACTGTCATAAATAGTCAATGCAAAGTGCCTTGTTTGTTTATTTATTTAGATCCCCATTAGCTGCTGACTTACAGCCTCTATTCTTCCTGGGGTCTTATCTCGTACAGTCATTACATTTTATATATATACACATATTGTGCACATCATTCATACATGACCATATACATACACACATCGTTACACACACACACACCCAACTAATTTCAACATAATATTGCAGTGTAGAAAAATCTCATTTCAATTCTCAAAAGCACAAACATACCAAAATGCATTCTTAAATTTTAAAATACAGCTCACTTCAGAAGATGTTTAGCTTGACATTGTCTTTGGGAAAATAAAAATATTTGGAGTTTTTTCTGAAAACATTTTTTATCACTTTCCCTCAACAGAAATCCTGGTAGTGCATTCCATAGCACCATTGCACAATAGACGATAGTTATCTGCATTTGATTTGTTCTGCACGTAGGTAACACACATCGTCCATGTATACTTTGTCTTGTGGAATAATCATGTTTATCCATGAAAAAAGACAAGGCGCAATAAATTACGTCTGGGGTTTTTTGGCGTAATGATATTTCTAATAAACATTGTTAACGAAAACTCCAATCTCCCTCTTACTTTTAGCCAGGACAACATATTGTGTAACAGATTTACACTGGTTCTGTACGGACTCCCCAATACCATGCGCGCTGCCTTGTTTTGTGCAAATTGTAACATGTTTAGACAATTTTCATTGGTGTTAGACCAAACCACAGAGGCATAATCTAAGTGTGAAAGCACCTGTGACTGAACTAGTTTCTTAATTAAGTGAAATTGATGGAATTTCCTACAATGTCTGATAATAGCCGTACTACTTCCCATTTTTTTCAACAGGTAGTTTATCTGATTTACCCAGGATAGTTTATTATCAACAATAACACCCAATAAATTAAACTCATCAACCTGTTCAATAGTAGTACCATCTAAGGTCAAGCTTAAGAGTGGATTTGTTTTTAAAAACTGTCTAGATTCTTTGACCATACATTTAGTCTTATTTGTGTTTATTATCAAATTGCTGTGATCCATCTAGTAACAGATTCTAGTTCCTTATTTAGAACAGTATTAAGTTGTACTACTGTTTTTGCTGGTGCGTATCATGTAATATCATCTGCAAAAAGTGCCTTGTGAATCTCATGCATATACATAAGCCGGCTGTTGCAGCTCTCCGCCAATGACATGGCGACTGTAGATCAAGGCAGATCAAGGAAGCGCTATTTCACAGAAGCAGAAGTTGAGGTACCTGTGGGTGAGGTGGAGAAATGAAAGGAAGAGCTTTTGCAAAACAAATAAGAGAAAATCCACGGAGTGGCACAGCGTTGCTGAAGCCGTCAATGTTGTGTTCTTCAGAGAGATCTGTGGCGGATATAAAAAACATGGTCCTAACGGGTTTCGATCCCCAGACTCTTGGGTGAAAGTCACACACGCTAACCAGTCACCCAAACGGAGATCTCCCCTGTACAAGTAGCCAGATCAATCAGGTCACATCAGTGACAGGACACACACTGTCACAGACGCATGACATTCTGTCTCAATCTGTCCCCCTGCTGATATTCTGCATTCCGTATTCTGCACTTCAGGCTGTGTGTGTACGCGCACACACGTGTGTGTGTGAGTGTTCGCGCATGTGTGTGTACCTGTGTGTGTGTGTGTGTGTGTGTGCGCACGCATGTGTGTGCATGTGTGGGGTCTTGTTCTGTGTGAAAACGAAGTGGTACAAGTGATAATGCTGCAGGATTTCATAACTGTATCTTCTCAGCAGCAGCACTGCAGGTGCTCTCCATGTCCAGCATGTGTGTAAGCCAGGTCCTTAGTCAACTTAAAGTTGGACACATTTTTCCGCTAAGTTTTCTTTCATAAATCCCAAAGCTTGTGTGGAAAGTTGCTTACGCAGTTTTCCGACCCTGTTTTGTGCGTAAGCAAGCTCGATAAATGAGGCCCCAGACCTGTCCACTGGTCATTTATCCTTCTCCTTTATACATAAAAACCCACTAAACTACAGAGAGGTAACAATCTGTTCCAGATCTCTCCAATATATGCCTCACTATTCACTCCGCAGCTCCGTGTGGAACAGTCCATAGTGAATCATCTGTACTGGACCGCTGCATCCACACCTGATGGCAACCCTGACATGATCGAGGCAAAATGGAAGTCACTTGTGAATCATGTTCAGGACATCCATGAACATGAGGCACCTGAATTTCCACTTTGTCTCCATCCTCCACTGGAAGGACAAAACAGGAACAAGCAGTGACTTGTTCCAGGTACTTATTGGAAGCCTCGCGAGTGTTGAACTACACTTTAATTTTCCTGGAAGTAAACTTGACGTGTAGTTTATTTAAATGTGTCTTGTTTGTCTACAGGATCAACTTCAGCAGTCAAGTTGGCGAAAGCAGCCTTTCAGCCAGGGATGTGAAGGATGTGAGGCAGCTGTCCCCTCAGCACCAGACATCCTCGCGAGAGGCGTTCCACTCCCTCATCCTGAGATTTGCTCCTAGGCAGACATAGCCTGGCCCGCCAGACTCGTCCTCTGTTTAATTCTGCACAGAGACTGAGTCTGGTAACTCTCGGCAAAGAGCACCATGAGAGGCGGGACTAGCCAGCTCAAGAACAACCAATCAGAAAAAAGACGGTAGACTGTAGTTTTCTAGTTGTAGTAAAAAAAAGGCATCTGGCAACGGCGAAATATCTTTTATTTTTTGTTGAGAAGAAATGCTTTTAGCGCTTCTACTTGTGGTTTTAAAGACATTTGAGTCATTTAGAAAAGAGGAAAGAGCCGCAGCGAACTCTGTTTATGAGAAGCTGAGCGTTGATGTGTGTGATGTCCGCGACGCTGTAGTTTTTTTTAGCTGTAGTAAAAATGGAGTCTGGCGACAGCACAAACATCTTTCTTTAGAAGAAATGCTTTTAGCGCTTCTACTTGGTGTGTCCAAGTCATTTAGACCAGAGGAAAGAGTCACAGCGAACACCGCTTCAGTCGTCATGTTCAACAAACTCGGTGTTGTGGTGTGTGA
>SSNQ01034126.1:214056-231907 GCA_006942095.1 Nothobranchius kuhntae | reverse complement strand
CATGTTCAACAAACTCGGTGTTGTGGTGTGTGACGTACGATACTCAGCGCTGACTGGCTCGGTTAGAATTCTCACGGGGTGGGGTTATTTGAATAGGAGAGTTCCCAGACTCTTTCTCTGTGCAGAATTAAACAGAGGAGAAGTCTGGCAGGCCAGGCTAAAGCTTGGTTTATGCTTGACGCATTCACTTTCCGCTTGGTGATGCGGCTCGCGGATGGAACACGCTTCACAACTCGCAGCGTTTATGGTTCATGCGGCTCGTCTCTGCGGTGAGCCAATATTCTCCCAAACTGTAGGGGGCAGCATGGAGCTCTACGGCATGCATCCAACACTACACCATAGTAGAAGTAGAAATGACTGTTTACAACATGGCATTCCAGCATTTTTAACAGCGTCCTCGTCTTTTCCGACAGTGCGAGCTATTTCTCTCCAAGAATTATTAACAACATGTTGATCACGGTGATCTCTGAGAGCTGAATCATACAAATGTCTGTATTTACCAACCTCTGCCATACTAGTTCTTGCCAGTCCGCCATGTTTTTCCGCGTCCAACCGTCTGCGTGGTTAGAAAATTTCCTAGGTGCGCAGGGCAGAAATTTTGGGCCGTGCGGAGGCGCGGTGGAGGGGCGTGGTTGTTACAATGACGCAATTTTGCCGTGCGGAGCCGTGCAGACCTCGCGGACGCGTCAAGCGTAAACCAACCGTAAAGCAGACATAGTTCTCATACATTTGCATGTTCACCAGGCACGTTTTATACAGCTGAAATTTCATTTTGTTATATATTATTCAAAGGTGTTGTATTGTAAGTCATTATTTAATCCATTATAACTTATTTGTGTTCTGCAGTTTCAAACTGTGTCTTAACATGTTAAAATATTTCAGACTGTTGCTGTTTGCCCTTCATTACAACAGGGAAACGGCCAGAACCAAGGAGGGTCTGGAAAGGTACGCTGAGTTACCCTCGTTTTAAGAAAGGTGGCTGGTCCGTGCAGCCTGTGTAAGTGGAACCAATATATGATAAATTATGTCCTATATGCATATATAAATATGTGTGTGCACGTTGGAGAGACTATGTCTTTCAGTTGGCCAGGGAACGCCTTGGGATTCACCCGGAAGAGCTAGCCCAAGTTGCTGGGGTGAGAGAAGTCTGGGCCACTCGACTTAGGCTGCTGCCCAAGCGACCCGACTCCGGATAAGCAGAAGTAAATGGGTGGATGGAAATATGTGTCTGGATGCATAATTTCACATGCTTGTTCATCATATTTAAATGACCACAATTACACACTATGCCACAGCACTTCTCAACCGGCTGCAGAATGCTTACGCCAACAACCCAACAGACCTGTGGCTTTACACAGTTACCTGAGCAGCACAGACACCGCAAACACCCCAGCCACCTGCTATGTCCCACCCAGGTTCCCTGACTCGTTCCCATCTGCAGGTGATGTGGTGAATGGGGAATGGAGAAGAGTGGTTGTTGCTGACAGCAACCTGTTGGATGCAGGACAGCTCAGCAAGGCACGAGCAACTTGGGCTTTTTCCTCTCTCCACGAGGATTTGTACCTTGGCAGGAAAGAGCGCTAAGGAGAGGTACACTGAATTCAGGCAACAAGTAATAGAGCTCAACTCAGTGCCTTCAAATTCCACCATTTTTCTTTTAACTGTTCAAGTTCAAGGATGGGCTCTTGTAAAAATGCAAACATAAATGGCATGTAACTCAAACTGAGTTAATTTACATGAGAAACTACACTCAACAAAAATATAAATGCAACGCCTTTGTTTCTGCTCCGATTTTTCATGAGATGGACTTAAAGATCTAAAATTCATTCCAGATACACAATATTACCATTTCTCTCAAACATTGTTCACATTTCAGTCTAAATGTGTGACAGTGAGCACTTCTGCTTTGCTGAGATAATCCATCCCACCTCACAGGTGTGCCACATCAAGATGCTGATCTGACATCATGAGTAGTGCACAGGTGTATCTTATACTGCCCACAATAAAAGGCCACCCTGGAATGTGCAGTTTTTTGCTTTATTGGGGGTCTGGGGACTCAGAACCGGTCAGTATCTGGTGTGACCACCATTTGCCTCACGCTGTGCAACACATCTTCTTCGCATAGAGTTTATCAGATTGTCAATTGTGGCCCGTGGAATGTTGGTCCACTCCTCTTCAATGGCTGTGTGAAGTTGATGGATATTAGTGGGAACTGGTACACGCTGTCGTATACGTCGGTCAAGCACATCCCAAACATGCTCAACGGGTGACCTGGAGAGTATGCTGGCCAAGCAAGAACTGGGACATTTTCAGCTTCCAAGAACTGTGTACAGATCCTTGCAACATGGGGCCGTGCATTATCTTGCTGAAACATGAGGTGATGTTCATGGATGTACGGCACAACAATGGGCCTCAGGATCTCATCACGGTATCTCTGTGCATTCAAAATGCCATCAATAAAATGCACCTGTGTTCTTCGTCCATAACAGATGCCTGCCCATACCATAACCCCACCACCACCCTGGGCCACTCGATCCACAACATTGACATCAGCAAAGCGCTCACCCACACACGCTGTCTGCCATCTGCCCTGAACAATGTAAACCGAGATTCATCTGTGAAGAGAACACCTCACCAACGTGCCAGACACCATCGAATGTGAGCATTTGCCCACTCAAGTCTGTTACGACGACGAGCTGGAGTCAGGTCAAGACCCCGATGAGGACGATGAGCATGCAGTTGAGCTTCCCTGAGATGGTTTCTGACAGTTTGTGCAGAAATTGTTTGGTTATGCAAACAAATTGTTTCAGCAGCTGTCTGAGTGGATGGTCTCAGACGATCTTGGAGGTGAACCTGCTGGATGTGGAGGTCCTGGGCTGGTGTGGTTACACGTCATCTGCGGTTGTGAGGCCGGTTTAATGTACTGCCATATTCTCTGAAACGCCTTTGGAGACGGCTTATGGTGGATAAATGAACATTCAAAAAAATTTTTTTTAGATCTTTAACCCTTTGATGCATAATGGTCACCACAGTGGACAGGTACTCAAAATTGTTATTTAGTTTTTGCTATTAAGCACAGCTGTTGAAGACTTTATTGCATTTGAGCCCCTCCATTTGGACTTCAGTAAGTCAAGCCAACATATTTCATGTTCAGAATGCACGCTGTCCACTGAGGTTGACATGTAATAAATTATTTGCAAATTAACTAAATATCACAAAAAAATATTTGTTGAATTTTGTTTCATTCACACCTAAAAATGAATGAAAAAAATTGTTTAAAAAATCATGGTTGAAGATTTCATAGTTCATGCATCAAAGGGTTAAGTCCATCTCATGAAAAATCGGAGCAGAAACAAAGGTGTTGCAATTATATTTTTGTTGAGTGTAATAAACCATAGAAATACGTAAATGTCGGACTCTGTAGCCTCATACAGTAGTACTCTCTATGATGGATGCATATGGATTTGAATGTTGAAGTGTTGGTGTGTGTGTGTGTGTGTGTGTGTGTGTGTGTGTTCAGAATCTCCAGGCTGAGGCAGGCGGATCTGGTTGTCTGATGTTATGACTAGGGTGCACAAGGCTTCAGAAGCTCATGACATGAAACGCCATCTTGTGCCGTGTCTACATAGATTCTGACTTAAATCTACTCTGGATTTGCTCGCTCCACCTAAGATTAAAAAGCTACAGCCAAAACCGGCTTCCCCTTGGAGCAATGAAAACTTAAAAATGTTGAAAAGATCTTGCAGGGCGGCGGAGAGAAAATGGAGGAAATATGAGAACACAATTAATAAACAAATATACAAGGAATTATTAAAATCATACAACAAAGCAGTTAGAAATTCCAGAAATAATTACTTTTCTAAAATCATCTCGAACACAAAAATAATCCCAAGATTCTGTTTTCTACAATTACAAATATTTTGGGTCGTGAATTTAGTTCTCTCCAGAAAACCCCCTCGGACTCTCTCTGTGAGGAGTTTGCAGCCCACTTCAGGGGGAAGGTAGACACCATCAGACGTAACATTTTTTCCTCCCAATGTCATGCTGCTCCAGATCAATCTGAGAGTGTGTGTCTACCTGAGGAAACACTGGACCGTTTTGTCTTGGTTGAAGCTGAGACTATTGATAAAGTTTTCTCCTCAGTGAGGCCCACCACATGTGTTCTGGACCCTATCCCCACAAGGTTTTTTAAACAATTTTATGACTCTTTGAGAGATGAGATTTCAACTTTGATGAACTGTTCCCTTCAGACGGGGGTCTTTCCTGCTGCTTTTAAACGGGCGGTGGTCAGACCCCTGTTGAAGAAGAGCAATTTAGATTTTAATGACTTCAACAATTTTCGTCCGGTATCCAACTTACCATTTTTAAGCAAAATTTTAGAGAAGCTTGTTTTAATACAACTTAATGACTTCATCAACCACCAACATGTCCTAGAGAAATTTCAGTCTGGTTTTAGGGTGAACCACAGCACTGAGACGGCCCTTCTGAAGATTTTAAATGATTTTAGAACAAATTATGATGCTCGGAGGGCAACAGTGTTGGTTCTGCTGGATCTAAGCGCTGCCTTTGACACAGTAGACCACACTGTTCTTTTAACCCGTTTAAAACAGATCGGCCTCTCTGGTGTTGTTCACAGTTGGTTCACATCCTACCTCACAGACAGGACTTTTATGGTGAGTCTGGATACCTGTTCCTCTGGGGTCCACAGCATCACATGCGGTGTGCCTCAGGGTTCAATTCTAGGCCCAGTGCTTTTTAACCTCTATATGCTCCCTCTGGGCAGCGTCATCAGGAGACACGGGGTGAATTTCCACAGTTACGCTGACGATACACAGTTGTACATCTCCGTGTCTCCTGATGACGCACAGTCAATGGAAACACTTTTTAACTGCATTTTAGATATTAAATCATGGATGACTGAAAACTTTCTCCAGCTCAACCAAGGCAAAACTGAAGTTTTAGTCATCGGTCCTGAGGCCCAGAGAGGGAAACTTTTACCTAAACTACAATCAATGTCTTGTTATCCATCACTACAAGTGAAGAATCTGGGTGTTATTTTTGACTCTGAGCTGACTTTTATCCCCCACATTAAAAACATCACAAAAATAGGTTTTACCATCTTAAGAATATCGCCAGAGTCCGCCCCATTCTCTCTCGGGCCAATACGGAGACGCTAGTGCATGCTTTTGTAACCAGTAGAATTGATTACTGCAATGCCCTGCTTTCTGGTCTTCCCAAAAAGAGCATCTCAGGTTTACAACTTTTACAAAACTCAGCAGCATGTGTCCTGATGAAGACCAGGAAGCGGGAGCACATCACTCCGGTTTTAGAATCACTGCATTGGCTCCCCGTATGTTTCAGGATCGATTTTAAGGTTCTTTTAATGGTTTTTAAGTGTCTTAATGGTCTTGGGCCTTCTTATCTTTCAGAACTGCTTTTACTATATAAACCCTCGCGGTCTCTGCGCTCCTCTGGCAGCCGTCTCCTAGTTATTCCTAAAGTTAAGACTCACACCCACAGCGAGGCGTCCTTCAAGTATTACGGCCCTCGCCTGTGGAACGGGCTGCCGGAGGACCTCAGGTCTGAAGGGAACATCCAGGCTTTTAAGAATAGGCTCAAGACCCACCTTTTCAGCTTAGCTTTTAACTGATCACTATTTATCTATAAATACATATTTATCTCTTTTATTATTTTTATTATTTTATTTACATCTTAGTGTTTTTACATGATTATGTTTTCTTTTACTATCTTTATAATCACTTTTTATCAGTTACTTTTTATCATTATTAGCTTTTATTATTTTATATGTTATATATCTTAAATCCTCTAGTGTTTCCTCTGCGGAGCCCTCTGCCTTGGGGTGGTCAGGGGCGGCGGCGGCCGAGGCGCTCCCCGGGTAGTGCCCGGGCAGTGGTGGGGGTTTCTGCCCTACGCCACTGGGCGTCATGGGCCGGTGTCTTGGCTGCTGCCGTGGATCTGTTGCTGCCAGGGCAGATGGCTCCGCTGATGATGTGTCGTTCATTACCTGACCCATCTGAACTCAGCCTATTGTTTCCTCTGGTGTTCACGAGTGTGTGTGTGTGCGTGTGTGTGTTTGTGTGTGTGTGCGTGTGTGTGTGTGCATGGACGAGTGTGCGGGTGATTGTATGTCCACTTTGGAAGTTGGGTGCGGGAGGGGAACTGTAATTTTTAATTGTTTTATACTTGGGGAGGGGGGCTGGGATGGGAATGTGGGATCTATGGGGCCATTTTAATCTGTAAAGCACTTTGAGTTGCATTTTTTGTATGAAAAGTGCTATATAAATAAAGTTGATTTGATTTGATTTACGTACCGTGTGGAGTCTCCCGTGGTCAGATCAGGAATGTCAGGTCCTCGAACCCCCTTGGTACTGGACTGATGAAACAGTGTTGCAGCACGACAAACCTGTCTACGGATAGCTCCGGCAGTAGCGACAGGTCTCAGCGCGTTCAGCTTTTATTGTGAAGGAACCGTCGTCTTGTTGTTCAAACGACAGAAATTCCAGCTTGACAGTTCTCAGCTTAAAGTAGAAAAACACAGCTGGCCAGGCTGTAATCTCCTTTAGCGATGATGATTGAGAGCTGGTTGAAACTACGTTGAGTCTATGATGTAACTCCGTTGGAACTCAGATGGAACTGAAGTTAAAATGGCGTTGCCTTGTTTTGTTAACTTAGTTGTTTATAAATCTTAGCAAATCGGAGTGGACAATTTAAGTAAACAGCCCAGATTCTGCCCTGCAACAGAAAAAAGCTCTGATTGGATGAAAACAATGTGTCATGCGTTCTTATGTTCTGTGGATCAGTATGTCTGGTGCACAGTCCTGTTTATTCATTAAACACATAAATCGTGACATCTTGGTTTCACAGATCATTCACCTGATTATTATTGATCAACATATGTTTTGATTAGCTTTATCACAAATAAAGTACTTTGATTAATTAATGAAAAGCGTTCTTCTTCTTTCTTCTGTCTCCTTTCCTGGAATGTAAACATTTAGAAACAAGCGCCTGACCTTGGCGATTCATGCACGCTGTTACTGTGTGAAGGGGCAGCTGTTAAGGGCAGACAATAGGATCTTAATAACGCTACACAGGTATGTTTAGAACTGGACTGACATTTTTTTTATGTGATATGTTTGCTAGCATGTCAACAACAACATAGCCAAACCTGATTTCTTCAGTGTCATTTTGGACTCCTCTGTCATTGTCAATCCTAGCCAAGCATTTTCAGCCAAACATCTTCCAGCTCTTTCCTCGGTGCTGGACCGGGACTCTCTGAGACACTGGTTTGTCCTGAGCAGAAAAGCAGTTTTGTAAATATCTTTAAATACATTTCCAGTGAACTCCAAATCGAAGTGCAACTGCACCACCGTTGGACGCTGGAGAAGAGCAGAGCCTTTTCACAGAAAAACTGCAGGAAAACGTAATTTGGAGGGTGTGGGACATAATGTATTCATAGAATATTCATAGAATTCTGAGGAACTGGATGAAGAAGGTGACGGCACAGGAGGGGGATGTTGGTACAGGTGAGGGTGCAGGGGTAGCGGCCTGGAGGATGTAACGGAACGGAATGACTCTTATTTTTCCCTTCTTTGCTCAAGACTAGTCTGCATGAGATATGGTCTCAAGGCCTCATGCATTCCTTCTAACCTGCTTATTTTCAGCTCAACAGAAGAATGAAGAATGAACTCTTTTCTTTTAATTAATCAGAGAACTCTATTTTAATAAAGCTAATCCATGAAAGTGTTAGTCAATAAATAAGATGTGACTGATCTGTGAAATCAAAATATTAATTACCTTATTATAATCCTATAGAATATAATAAGTACTGTGACTTTAAATGTTCCAACAGGACTCATTTCACATAGTGTTAAAAAGACATAACACATTCCTTTCACTGATCCAATCAGAATCTTACAGATCTGACGGAGGCGTGGTTCTGATGGTGTTTGGTATTTTTCATTCGACAATAAACCATAACATCCGAAGTATAAAACTATGCCACGTCAGCTCTAACGCCAGTTCAAAGCGTTCCAGAGAAAGTGACGGAGTGGCCAATCCTGATCTAAAACTCTTTAACCGAAAGAACCAACGACAAGCTGAAAAATCCAGTCGCTATAACAACCAGTGGCAACAACAGCTCCTTTCAGAACAAAAGCCATCCACCAACCCAGGCTTGGGTCTGACCAGACGCCAATAACGTGTCGTGTGCCGGAAGTAACTCAAGACGGGTTTGATCAGAACCGCGGCTTCTTCTACCGGCTCGGCTTCCAGAGAGGGTTCACTGGACCTCGATATTCCTGATCTACAGAGGACTTCCACCGAAGGAAAGGTAGACCGGCAAATGGTGTCTCATGTATTTCTGAAACTAACCAAAGCTTAATGCAAAACAACATCCTCAGTTCCTGTCAGAACTAATCGCTTCTTCGGATTTACTGGTTCTGATTTACATCACACGTCATCCATCCACCGCCTCATCCACTTTAGTTACACTATACATTTAGTTTTAAAGTCAGTCTAGTTTAATTTGTTAGTAATAAAATTCTTAACTTTTAAACTTGACTCTCTCTCCTCTGTTGTCTCTGAGTGAATACGTAACAGTTACATAATCTCTGCAATAAAAAGGTCCAATCTTCTGGTTTAAATAACCCAGTGTCCATTAGATGGGATTCATACTCGATATGCATCTTTAATGTCTTATGGTCATTAATTAAACTGTAATCCTACATTCATTACAAGGAGATCTGCCTCTGATTGTGATTCCTCCTCAACCTTTAAAATAAAAGATACTAATTTTATTGAAGCTTGTTATGGAAAAATGTATGTTTATTAATTCTTGATCATTGACTCAATCAACTGAATGTAAATGTATTGCTCTATGCCTCTTTGATCATGCTCACTCATTCACACACACACAATCTCTCTCTCTCTCTCTCTCTCTCTCTCTCTCTCACCCTCTCACTCCCCCTCTCTATAAATAAACGGTGACCAGATGTTCGATGCATTGTGCTTCGTGCATCTTGCCACAGTTATAACTGGTTGACTGGTCTGATCATTGCCTCCTTCTCTCTTCACTACAGGGAAATGAGTTATTGATAAACATATTGATGAATCCATGACAAAGCTGTTTTTCAAGAGTAACAGAAAAATAACTTTACTTACCACGCCTGATGTGACGTTGGTCTCTGTTGCTCTGTGTTTTATGAAGGATGAGAGCCAGTCCAGCTCTTTTAGAACTGGTGGGGTATTCTTGCTTCCACCAGGATCAGCGCTTTCCCTTTGGCTTCCTTCCTTGCCTTCACATATTGGTCCCTCAGATTTTCCAGTATTTTTCAACAGCACTCTTGTCTTTTCCTACTGTGAAAGCTATCTCTCTCCAAGAATTATTTTCAACGGTTTGATCACGGCGATCTTTGAGAGCTGAATCAAATAGATGTCTGTATTTATGAACCTCTGCCACTACGAGCTGTTGCCAGCCCGCCATGTTTTTCCGTTTCGACCGTCCACATGGTTGGAAAATTTCCAGGGTGCACGGTACAGAAACTTTTGTACGTGTGGAAGCCCCACGGAGGGGCGTGGTTGCTAAAATGACGTCATTTGGACACGTGGAGCTGTGCGGACCATGCCAACGCGTCAAGCATAAACCAAGTTTAACCCTCTGGAGGCAGGCATTGCAGATTAGCAACGTTAAAACCTACCTACCTGGTTACTCCACATACGTATTTCATGAGCATTTTTTAACTCAGAAGTTCCCCTGAATGACAGTTGTTCATCCTTTTATCAAAACTTATTTTGAGCCTGAGAAGGTTAAGCAAGCATGTAGCGACAGTGGAGGGGAAAACTCCCTTTATCTGGAAGAAACTTTGGGAGGATCCCAATTCTTTCCACACCATCTCTACTTTTATTTTTACCTCTTGGCATTTTCCAAGTAGTTCATTATTGTTTATCTTATTTTTTGTTCCTTGGAATTCCACATTATTTGCTTCATCCGTAGTTTTTACTTCTAGACTGTTCACGTTTGTAAGTTTGGGTTTGATCTTCATGGTGGCCCGTCCTTACTGGTTGGTTGGGGAAGTGACAGTGCCACTGTTCTTCAATCACTCTAATGAGAATACCTCTATATTTACCGCACGGCATGCCTTTGCTGGTCTTCGTGCACCGTGCTGCTCTCCCTGCTGAATCCATTAGTACTGTAACTCTGAGGAGTCAGAGAGGAGAGGCAGAGAGAACAGAGATGCTGCACAAAACATGCAAGTGAGTGATAGAGAGGTTGTGTGTTTAAGGTTGTGGCGATTGCTGGCTGTGGAGATAAGTGGACAAAGTTTTTAGCCCAATATACAGCAGCCATGAGAGGAGCTCGGGAGAGAAGCTCTCGGGGAAAGATGTGTGCTGCACTTAAGAGCCAATTACCCACCATGTACACATCTCCTTCTCCTCCCTCTTCCTTCTCTCTCCCGCTCTGCGATCCAACATGGCACTCATCTCACTTTAATGGCCCACAGGGACTCTCTCTCTCTCTCTCTCTCTCTCTCTCTCTCTCTCTCTCTCTCTCTCTCTTATGCGCACACACACACGCACACACAAATTTGCATGTCTGCTGCATGACCACTGAGAGCTCCCTCTCATAATGTGTTTACAATATTTTAATCTCTCCTTTAAGTCTGTCCTTTCAGTACCTCCTTTTCCTACTCCTGACAACACACACACACACACACACACACACACGCGCGCGCGCGCACACACACACACACACACACACACACTCATCTTATTTTAATGCATCCGAAGGGGAGGCACTCAGCATCACAGCAGGGGTCTTCCTGGCAAGTCACGAAAGCTCTGAGAACGTACTCTCCTGCTCACGGTACCACCGTGTAGCGTGGACAGTCTACGTACTAGGATGGAATGCTGTTTGCTATCAGCTTTGTTAGATCCTGAGGAAGATCAAACTAATTAGCATATAAAGCTTATAATTACATAGACATCCACGGATATTTATGTAATCGATAGAAGTTCATACACCATCTGGCTTGGTCTATATTTAATTCAAAGATTAATATTTAATTGAATATATTTAAATTAATAGCAAAAGTTATTTACTAAATCAGAAGATTTAATGGAATCTTTGCTTATTCAACAACCAAATATACACCAGTCTGTGTTTCATTTCAAAGAAGAGTCAGGTTTAAAAAGTTAAGAATTTATTACTAACAATTTATAAATGACAATTTACAACCGCTTTGATATTAAAACTTGGTATTAAAAGCAACCTGTGTCTGGGTGAAAACTAAATTGAGATGCGTGTATTTGGATGCGTGGATGGAATCTCACAAGGTTCCTATCAGAGAGAGAAATGCA
The DNA here is from genome assembly GCA_006942095.1 of Nothobranchius kuhntae. Taxonomy (NCBI): domain Eukaryota; kingdom Metazoa; phylum Chordata; class Actinopteri; order Cyprinodontiformes; family Nothobranchiidae; genus Nothobranchius; species Nothobranchius kuhntae. The sequence continues at coordinate 220,531 of SSNQ01034126.1, read as the reverse complement.
TTCTGGGTGAAAGAGTTTGTTTTGCACCTAACTGAGTTGTTTCTTAGAGAGAACCGCATCTGGCGCAATCTGTGTTCTACCTCACCGATCAGACGACCCTCTGTATGGATCCGGAGGTCAAAGGGGAGAATGTTGTCAGCCTCTGGTACTCGGTCCGGTAGGGAAGACCCGAGTGGTACTGACTCTGGTCCAAGAGTTGCCGCAGGCACACAGGTGTAACGTGAGGAAGTGTGGGTTTTCTGTCACAAAGCTGGTGTTTGACCCGACTGGGTCGCTCAGAACTTTAACACACAGATTGGGACCTTTGTAGACATGAAGTCTGCGAGAGTCTGGAAGAAGCCATAACATCAGCCACCTGCAGCGTCCAGAAGACGTGTTTCCATGAGTTGTACCCAGAACAAGTCAAAACATAAAGTTTAAACTTCCTTTTCTTGTTTTGAATGTTAAAAGTTTAATCATCAATTTGCTCATTATAAATGTGTTTTAATCAAATTAATGATTATTATGCTTTGGGTAATTATAAGAGATTTAATTAATCCATTCTTAATTAAATGTTAATGTTGAGAATGTTTGGTAACGACCTTCACACTCCTGCTTCTTCACACACCCAAACACGCCCACGCACATCTGCTCACAGTAAACTCCAAAATACATTTGCTGACATACACGTTTTGCTTTGAGAGGAGAAAGGCTTTTGGTAAGTTTCAGTCTTATGATGTGAGTTCGTGTTTGACAACGAAAGAGAGAGGACCTGAAGAAACCGAAGGGGGGCAGAGCCGGTTGGCTCGTCCCCCCCCCCTCACGCTGTTCCTGTCAGCCAGACAGAATAGCTGAATCGCAACTTCTAACGCAGGCTCATCCCGAGTCTTTTGATTTCTGAGTGACCATCTCTCCAGCGTGGGTGTGAATTTCTCAGGCTGTGACCCACCGCTTCCGTCAGAGGTCTGCTTTAATCGTCAGTCCCCATCATGCACAAACCAGCTTGTTTCTCGGGGCGCGTGTTCCTTTCGATAGTGTCATGTCTGTATCTGATTCTAAACATGGCTAGGTTTGCTTTGACACCCGTGACACAACCATCCTTGAATCACTCCTTTTCAGAACCTCCTAGTCCAACACCTCCAGGTCTTTGGACATCTGAACACCTACTCTTTCAGCACGATTCAGGTGACGCTGTGCATCTTCTTGGTAATAGGGCTTTTAAGAGCTTAAGAACTGTTCTTTGTTATGCTTCTCCTGTCTCACAGACACGGCATAAGTTTGAGAAACAAAAGGGGGTGGGGAGCCTCCTCCTGCTTTGCGAGCATCATTTTCGCATTTCCAGTTCACTACTATTTCTGATCACAACAAAGTCGCCTCCGTAAAGCTGCAACCCAACTTTGAGCAGGTAAAATCAGGTCCTGATCTAACAGCTAAACCATCAGCTTCACTCGAGTTCCAAACGGGACCCTCAGGTAAATTCAAACAAGTTTCCCTGTGGGTTCGTAACACAAGATACAAACCGCTGGGTGACCAAATCGCTTATGGGATCGCTCCCACAGATTCGTCCAAACTCGTGTCTCTGTGGGTCCACAATACCAGATTCAAAACGCTTACTGAACAACTCTATTCTGACCAACTCTATTCTGACCGACTCTATTCTGACCAACTCTATTCTGACCAACTCTATTCTGACCAACTCTATTCTGACCGGATTCTTTTCCACTAACTGGTGGACCGTTACAAATTCTCTCGTTTGTGGGATGGATTTTTAACAAATGTGATATCCTTTGAGTTTTTTTTTTCAGGTTACCTGCCTCCAGCCAGGGTCCTGTTACTAACTCACATTTTTAGGGATTACTAACCTACTGATTTACATTTTAGAATTGATTTACATCTCTATCTTTTTATTAGTGCTTTGTGTAGCATGATTATATTTGATTACAAACTTAATTTTATTTTGTTACTATTTCCCTTAAAGGGTCACAAGCCAATTTGCCCTTCATTTTCATGATTATTTCTTTTATATATATGCCTTTAATTAGTGCAGCCTGCTGAGTTTCGCATATCAGTTAGGATTTGCTTTCTTTTATTTGTGTTTTCTCTGCATCACGTTTTTACATGACATGTAGAACAGGGTGCAGAACATTTCTTCTTTAGATAATTCACAAAAGGCACCCACATTTACCCAGAGGCACCCATAGATAGGTTTTGTTTGATTTCTTTGATTTGCATCAAATGCTATCTATCGTGTGGGCTGTCTCACTTTGCCTCCTTCTCCGAGCTCGTATGGACTACATCCCATCCGAGGGGTCGTCTTCACCATCCTTCAACTGGTTTCCTGTCGCATGGGGCTTCGGTCGTGGTTCGAGATGGGTCGAGGTCTGCGCTGGACTTCACTTGGACTACGCCTGAGGAATACATCACCTGCCCAGCTCCGTGTGGCACACGAGCTGCTTATCCTTTGAATGCCTTTGCATTATTGCTGATGAAATTAACTGCTATTGAACTAGCTCTGCTTTCAAGATTTCCTAAGTGGATTACTTTACAATGACTGCAACAGTTTTGGCCTTAATCATCTGATCAGGATATACTCCCTTCTACACGAGACCTGTGGAGACGCTTCATCGTTCCTGCCTTCATCTGGGATGTCTACCTTCACGAGTACATCACGTTATTGTGGTTGTGACGTCAGGTGGCCTCTGCTTGACCACCATGTGGTCACAAAAGGGGGGAATGTAACGTGAGGAAGTGTGGGTTTTCTGTCACAAAGCTGGTGTTTGACCCGACTGGGTCGCTCAGAACTTTAACACACAGATTGGGACCTTTGCAGACATGAAGTCTGCGAGAGTCTGGAAGAAGCCATAACATCAGCCACCTGCAGCGTCCAGAAGACGTGTTTCCATGAGTTGTACCCAGAACAAGTCAAAACATAAAGTTTAAACTTCCTTTTCTTGTTTTGAATGTTAAAAGTTTAATCATCAATTTGCTCATTATACATGTGTTTTAATCAAATTAATGATTATTATGCTTTGGGTAATTATAAGAGATTTAATTAATCCATTCTTAATTAAATGTTAATGTTGAGAATGTTTGGTAACGACCTTCACACTCCTGCTTCTTCACACACCCAAACACGCCCACGCACATCTGCTCACAGTAAACTCCAAAACACATTTGCTGACATACACGTTTTGCTTTGAGAGGAGAAAGGCTTTTGGTAAGTTTCAGTCTTATGATGTGAGTTCGTGTTTGACAACGAAAGAGAGAGGACCTGAAGAAACCGAAGGGGGGCAGAGCCGGTTGGCTCGTCCCCCCCCCCTCACGCTGTTCCTGTCAGCCAGACAGAATAGCTGAATCGCAACTTCTAACGCAGGCTCATCCCGAGTCTTTTGATTTCTGAGTGAACTAAACTTAACAAACGCATCGACAAAACGCTTTTCTATCGACGTGTACCGAGGGCAACTCTGGACCGGTTCCGTTCGACACCTACGTCTCCCCTGTCAGCCGCTGGTGTCATCTGGATGAACCATCACCATCCTCCACGGCCCGGATCCGAAAGAGGGTCCACAAGAGTTTGGTGAGACAGAACACGGTATTTAGAGTTTGATGCAGTTCTCTGATAAGACCTACGTTTATCCAAACCATCACTTCACTCAGACACCTGTCCTTCCTGAAGCAAAATCAGACTCACACACGCCTTCATATCACAACATTCTCAATCTTCATAAGTTCACCACAAGGTCTATTTGATCATATCAACTGTTAAAGATTGTCCCACAAGTTGCCATTGTTGATTGTTATTCCCATGTTTGTCAATTTCAAAATCATTAGTCTAGTTTGAAGAATTAAAACTTTTAATTTTGAAACTCGTTTGTTCATTGAACTGAAACACAGACACACAGATATTATCGTCAGTTTATCGATGAAAACAACCTTTGAGTCTTCTTAACAATATAAAATTTGGTTGTTGATTTATTAAAAATTAATATTCAGAATTAATACGTAGCATGGTTCCTCTTTCATAAAAGAGCCTAAAACCACAACGCTACACAGGTGTTGAGCTTGCGTCTTAACTTAACTCTGAAGAAGTTTTGCGTCAGCTGGTGCAGGTGGCGTTTATTCGGAGCGATTCTATCGGCGTGACAGAACAGCTTAGATGGAGGCTTCAGGCGGCCGACCCTTATCCTCTGGGACTCTCGTGCCACGGAGAGACTTTGGTTGGTTCAGAATTGTCAGCTTGAACTGAGGAGTTTGGTTTTAACAAAACTCAGGACACGCCCTCACAGAGATAGAAAGCTTTGGTTATGGATCAAAGACATGTGAGGTGCAGTTACCTTTACCCTGATCCAGTCCCCTGCATGGTGTGTATAAGTGTACATGACCTTCTGGTTACTGATCAAATATTACTGATTATCATAAATAATAATTATTATTAACCAAAGAATAATCTCATTAATTAAATACATTTATAGTGAACCCTGATGAGTATTTATGATGACTATTTATGAACCTTGTAATAAACCGTGAAAAGAGTTTATTAAAATGAGTATTTTAAATCTTGAAGTATCCATCTTGGGACGGAAAAGCAGTCAGATTATAGATGGCTTTAGCAGACTACGGCTCCTGTGATTTGTGGACAGAAGTACAGCTTGACCCAGCTCGACCTAGCTCGGGAAGTGTGACCTTTGGGTCACAAATGAGGCCATTCATGTCTCTACAGACCCCCCTTGGTCAATGGTAGGTGGTCGCATAAACCACCTGACGTTGAACAATCAGAGATATGAAGGACTCATTCGAAGACAGGCGAATGCAATGTTCCAGATGAACGCAGGAGTGGGGAAGCATTCCCCCATGCCGCTGAGCAGACAGGATCACATCCTGAGAAGTTGGTTAAGTCAACAACTGTAGATCATTGTTAAGTATATCCTTGTGAAGGTAGCCATTTTGATAGCAATTCGTCAATGATCATTAATAATTAGTAATCCAAAGCATTTGCAAAAGGATAAAAGCAGCTCTGTGTTCCCACACAGCGCAGAGCAGGATGTAGAAAGATGACCAGCCGGCAGGATCAGACCCCAGATGACTGTCAGGCGACCCATCAGCGCAGTAGGATCCGGACATCCAAAACCACGAACCGGAGCTCCAGGCAGCAGGCAGCATCAGGTCAGCGAAGCATAGATGTTCCCCAGGTAGTGAAGACCAATGGTGAAGCTCAGTAGAGGAGAAGAGCGGACAGCGCACTTGAGAGTAGACACACGAAGATTGTGTCTGATGCAAATCAAAGAAACAAAAATAAACCTAGCACTATGAGTACCTGCTTGGTCGAGGTGTAGCAATTATGTGAATTACCATTAAGTGAAGAAATGCATGCAATACCTACGTGTAATGCAACAGTGGTGCAAAAAGAATGAAATCAATAAAATCCTACACTGGTATGAGAGAAATCACTGCACTAATTCAATTCTTTATAAGAATGAAGGGCAAAAAGGTTGTAGCCCTTTAAGGTAAATTAACAAAGTTACTCATAAAGTTTTCAAAACTGAATTACTGTAGTAAAAGTCTATAAAAAGATAGATATGTGAGTGTCAAAGAGCACTAAAAATGTAAATCAGTGAAGCTAGTAATCCCTACATGTGAATTAGGATTAGTAAAACTGAAGCATAAAGATGAATGGAAATCAGTTATCAAAAGATTAAACTTTAAAGTAATCAAAATCACCAGAATTTTAAAAATAAAGGAAAATTGAATTTGGATCAACATAACAGGTAGTGGAGTTACTCACTTTGAACTGTTATGAACATAAATCATATGATTATGGAAAACCACAGCACGACCACAGCCAAAATCAACAAAGTCTGTATGATATGTTTACACATGAATTCATTCACGCACACGCATACACTCAACAGGACTTACATGATCCCAGCGAGAGCGGACGGAAGTTCACCCCTCTTTTGGCACGATTCGAGTTGGGTAGTCAGCTATATTGGTTATAATAACATCCAAATTAGTGGAATCTTTGTGAGGTTTGAATTTGGTTGTGGACCCATAAATAGATGGGAACTTTGTTACCTTTGGTGATCTTGATCAGATACACGACCAGAGAGAGTGTTTTAGTTGTCAGGTACGGACCTGACCGTTCCTGCGAAAGGTTATTAACCAGTTGACCAGAGGTGACTTTTGTGTGACCAGAATTAGGAGCAAAATTGAGGTCAGAATGAGAGGCCCTCAAATCATGAGGAGTCATACTGCCCCCTGCTGGTTTCTTCAGACTTGTCTGTGGAAAAGAGAACACAGCATGCAGATTGTTGTTAAGGCTCTGCAAAGCCCGCTCACTAGTGAAAGCCACAGCACCACCAGACTGAACTGGCTGGAACAGCAGGTGATGGTTAGAAATCAAGAGATCTGGGAGTCCTCGGAGTGACACCTGAAGAGGAACCAGGTTCATACTGTCGTCTTAAAGGAGGCTGCGGAGAAAGCACAGCCACGTTTAGGG
>SSNQ01034126.1:200745-214046 GCA_006942095.1 Nothobranchius kuhntae | reverse complement strand
GACCAGCCGGCAGGATCAGACCCCAGATGACTGTCAGGCGACCCATCAGCGCAGTAGGATCCGGACATCCAAAACCACGAACCGGAGCTCCAGGCAGCAGGCAGCATCAGGTCAGCGAAGCATAGATGTTCCCCAGGTAGTGAAGACCAATGGTGAAGCTCAGTAGAGGAGAAGAGCGGACAGCGCACTTGAGAGTAGACACACGAAGATTGTGTCTGATGCAAATCAAAGAAACAAAAATAAACCTAGCACTATGAGTACCTGCTTGGTCGAGGTGTAGCAATTATGTGAATTACCATTAAGTGAAGAAATGCATGCAATACCTACGTGTAATGCAACAGTGGTGCAAAAAGAATGAAATCAATAAAATCCTACACTGGTATGAGAGAAATCACTGCACTAATTCAATTCTTTATAAGAATGAAGGGCAAAAAGGTTGTAGCCCTTTAAGGTAAATTAACAAAGTTACTCATAAAGTTTTCAAAACTGAATTACTGTAGTAAAAGTCTATAAAAAGATAGATATGTGAGTGTCAAAGAGCACTAAAAATGTAAATCAGTGAAGCTAGTAATCCCTACATGTGAATTAGGATTAGTAAAACTGAAGCATAAAGATGAATGGAAATCAGTTATCAAAAGATTAAACTTTAAAGTAATCAAAATCACCAGAATTTTAAAAATAAAGGAAAATTGAATTTGGATCAACATAACAGGTAGTGGAGTTACTCACTTTGAACTGTTATGAACATAAATCATATGATTATGGAAAACCACAGCACGACCACAGCCAAAATCAACAAAGTCTGTATGATATGTTTACACATGAATTCATTCACGCACACGCATACACTCAACAGGACTTACATGATCCCAGCGAGAGCGGACGGAAGTTCACCCCTCTTTTGGCACGATTCGAGTTGGGTAGTCAGCTATATTGGTTATAATAACATCCAAATTAGTGGAATCTTTGTGAGGTTTGAATTTGGTTGTGGACCCATAAATAGATGGGAACTTTGTTACCTTTGGTGATCTTGATCAGATACACGACCAGAGAGAGTGTTTTAGTTGTCAGGTACGGACCTGACCGTTCCTGCGAAAGGTTATTAACCAGTTGACCAGAGGTGACTTTTGTGTGACCAGAATTAGGAGCAAAATTGAGGTCAGAATGAGAGGCCCTCAAATCATGAGGAGTCATACTGCCCCCTGCTGGTTTCTTCAGACTTGTCTGTGGAAAAGAGAACACAGCATGCAGATTGTTGTTAAGGCTCTGCAAAGCCCGCTCACTAGTGAAAGCCACAGCACCACCAGACTGAACTGGCTGGAACAGCAGGTGATGGTTAGAAATCAAGAGATCTGGGAGTCCTCGGAGTGACACCTGAAGAGGAACCAGGTTCATACTGTCGTCTTAAAGGAGGCTGCGGAGAAAGCACAGCCACGTTTAGGGCCAGACACAGACATGTGACTAGCAAGAGAAACATTGTCTGTCCTGAAGACTGAAACCAAGAATGATTTAAGCTATAGACAGGTGCAGGCTTACGAGGGTCCGGAGCAGATGTGCTCTCTGGAGGACCCCCGGTCGACACACAGGTGCGATCAGAGAGATCAGGGTCAGCCAGCAGAGGTACAGGGCGACATCCGACCCCCTTTTTGGTAGGTAAATCACCCACCTGTGGTTTAGAGGACATTAGCGCCAGCTGTAGTGGAGTAAGGTCAGTGATGGCATCGGCCCCCCTCTTGGTAGGTGGTGTTCCCACCGCAAAGTACTGGGCTTCAGCTGGAGTCTCTGTGCCACCATCAACTCTCCCTGCGGCAGGGTGTGGAGTCTCAGGCAGTGCGTCACTGCAAGCGTCAGCTTCCCCTGGGTCAGGTGGCTTTCCAGACTCAGGTAGGAGTGGTTCTCTTGCAGGGACCACACAGGCTCTGTGGACATCACTGATCTTAGAGGTACTGGATTCCCTGGTCAGTCCGGCGCTGTGGTCAACAACATCTGAAAGAGGAAATACACAAACACAAGAGAGACCACGCCGCTCCAGAATGGAGTCAAATCCCTGTGAAAGATGTTGAAGCGCTTTTGGATCAGAAAGGTGCAAGATCATCCTGCCGATAGCAGGGTCCTGGAACTGAAGACTGACAAAGTCAATTTTAGAAAAGGTGTCACAAACTCCTCCAGCTGACTCCATTTCCCAGCATTCTCGCCACCACTTCCCAACATTCCCGCCACCAACGTGGCCGCCGACGTCATCACGCCGACAATAAAAAAGGAAGTGCCGGCTTTCATTCATTACTCTGTCATCGTTCTCACCAGACTTTGTATTGAGTTCCCAGGCTTACCAGCCCTCAAACCTTCAAACCTGACCTAAAGGATATAACCACGCTGGTTATCTCCATCACGCCGCGTCTGGGCAACAGACCTTCTCAGCCACGCTTCAGCTCTGCCACCGAACCTCACAGGATGACAGAGTCTCAAGTTGACCCAGCGAAGTTCGCTCGTCTTCGTGTTGAAGTGGCTCAACAGCGCCATGGATCAGCATACAGCAGAGATGAACCAGCTCCGTGCCGTAGCTGATCGCCAAGCCACAAAGATCGAGTCACTCACCGAGCTAGTTCTCCAGCTTTCCACCGCTCTACAACGACGGACCGCAGCTGTCACCGACAGGATGGAACCACGCCTCAGCCTTCCAGATAAGTGGGACGGAACCAGAGGGTCCCCGGAGGGCATGCTGGCGACCCTGGCCATGACTTTTGAGTGCCAGCCGGCACGCTACCCCACATCCTGCTCTCGTGTCGCCCAGCTGACCTCACTGCTGACTGGTCGAGCCGGTGAATGGGCGGCGGCTCTTTATAATCAAAAATCTCCTGCCTGCAATGACTATGAGACTTTTGTGAAGGAGATTAAAAAGACATTTGTGCACCCCAGCAGCGAGGTCTCGGATGAGACTCGGCTGCTTCAGCTTCGCCAAGGCTCCCAGACGGTGGCTCAGTACACCTCACGCCTCCGGACGACAGCCACTCGGTTGAGGTGGGATGACGCCGCCCTAAAGGCCGTTTATCTGGAGGGATTGTCACCTAGAATCCGGGAGGGCATGATCGGGCACGAGGCCCCAACCTCCCTGGACCTGGCAGTGGATCTGGCTCTCCAACTGGACCGCTGTATCCTGAACCGGCCGAGCACCATGTCAGCTCCCGTACACACCAGAACGTCACCCCGCCGTCCGGCTCACCAACCGATGGAGGAGCTGATGCAACTCGGACATCTCCCCCCTGAGGAATGGGCACGGCGCTAACAGGAGGGAAGATGCGCGTACTGTGGGGATTTGGGTCACCACTGTGGCACGTGCCCAAAACGACCGGGAAATGGTCCCTCCGGGTCGGAGTAGGGGCTGTCCCGCCCGGAGTCTCCACGTTTCCGGCTCCACACCGAACCACTCTCCCGATCTCCCTCCACCTGGACCAAGGCCCGACCAGACTGGAGGCTCTTTTAGACACTGGGGCTGCGGAGTGTTTTATCGATCAAGGACTGGTTACTCAGCTCAAGATACCCCTCACCGCTCTCGACCGATCCATTCCCATGACCTCTGTGGACGGCCGGCCCATCATGCCGTACCCTCTCACCCACCGAACCCAGGGTCTCCACATGACTATTGACCAACACCTGGAGACCCTCCACTTCCTGGTCATCCAGGCTCCGGCTACACCACTCATCCTGGGTCATTCCTGGTTCTGCCGTCATGAGCCTCACATCTCCTGGTCCACCAGTAAGGTCCTGGCCTGGGGCACGGGTTGCCAGAACCACCGGGGCTCCCCTACTCCTCAGACTGGAGCAGCCCCTCCCAAAGACGTAGACCTGATGCTCGTCCCTCCTCAATACCACAACCTCGCTCAGGCCTTTCGCTAAAGAACCCACTACCAGGCTACCTCCTCATCGACCCTATGACCTGGAGATCAGGCTCCAGCCCGCCCCCCCCTCGGGGTCGCCTGTTCTCCCTCTCTCCGGCGGAGACCCGGGCAATGAACAGTTATATAACTGATGCCCTCCAGAAGGGATTCATCCGTCCCTCAACAACCCCCGGGGCCGCGGGGTTTTTCTTTGTAAAGAAGAAGGAGGGAGATCTCCGGCCCTGTATTGACTATCGAGGGTTAAATAAAATAACGATCCGGGACCGTCACCCTCTCCCTCTCATGGGCACCGCCCTGGACACCATCACACAAGCCGCTGTATTCACTAAACTGGACCTGCGCAGCGCGTACAACCTGATCCGTATTAAGGAGGGTGAGGAGTGGAAGACCGCCTTCATCACGCCCACCGGCCACTATGAATATTTGGTGATGCCTTTTGGCCTCTGCAACAGCCCCGCCGTCTTCCAGCGATTCATCACGGATGTGCTAAGAGACATGTTGGGCCGCTGGGTCTTTGTGTACCTAGATGATACCCTCATCTACTCACGCACGGCCGAGGAGCACATCCGGCATGTTCGGGCTGTTCTGTCCCGCCTCCTGGATCATGGACTGTATTGTAAACTGGAGAAGTGTGCATTTCACCAGGAAACCACCTCCTTCCTGAGTTTTACCATCTCCTCCCGGGGTCTGAAGATGGACCCTCAGAAGGTCCAGGCAGTGGCTCAGTGGCCTCTACCCACGACCCTGAAGAAGCTGCAAAGCTTCCTGGGTTTTTCGAACTTTTACCGGAGGTTCATACGCAACTTCAGTTCCCTCGCAGCGCCTCTGACCTCCCTCACCAAAACCACCAACCAACCTCGCCCTTTCCGCCTTACTCCAGAGGCTGTCCATGCTTTCCATGAGCTGGTCGGACGTTTTACTAAAGAACCCATCCTCCTCCACCCGGACCAGACCCGGCCCTTCGTCGTAGAGGTGGACGCCTCTGATGTGGGAGCAGGGGCTGTCCTCTCGCAACGGGGTCCAGACTCTAAGCACCACCCATGCGCCTACTTCTCCCGGAAGTTTCCCCCCACACAGCAGAACTATGGGGTCGGCGACAGAGAGCTGCTGGCTATAAAATGGGCTCTGGAGGAATGGCGGCAGTGGCTCTTGGGGACCACTGATCCCTTTCTGATCTGGACCGACCACCAGAATCTCATTCATCTACAGACTGCCCGCCAACTCAACCCTTGTCAAGCTCGGTGGGCCCTCTTTTTCGAGCCGTACAACTTTCATATCGCCTACCGGCCCGGCTCCAAGAGCCTCAAGGCGGACGCTCTCTCTCTGCGTTTCGCACCAGAGTCAAGCCCCCCGGAGCCTCTGACCATTCTGCTGACTCAACGCTTCCTGGCCTCCCTCCAATGGTCGTTGGAGCAGTCCATACGGGCCGCACTTCCTGGCGATCCGGCGCCTCCGGAGACTCCACCGAACCGTCTCTACGTTCCAGTCTCCTGCCGACAAGAGGCACTCACGTAGGGGCATTATTCACGGCTCTCGGGACATCAAGGACAAGCCCGTACCCTCCAGTTCCTCCGTCTGGCTCTCTGGTGGCCGTCCATGAGGAAGGACATCCGCGAGTTCACTGCTGCATGTGATGTGTGTGCTCGCTCCAAGTCCTCTAACCGACCCGGCGCTGGAGAGTTACAGGCTCTCCCTGTGCCCAAGCGGCCGTGGTCACACATCGGGCTGGATTTTGTCACTGGACTGCCGGCTGTCGACCACCTGGACACCATATTGACTATCCCGGACCGTTTCTCCAAGGCCGTGCACTTAGTGGCCCTGGCCGGCCTCCCCACTGCCAAGAGAACGGCTGAACTGCTCCTAGAACAGGTGGTGCGGCTCCATGGTTTCCCTCAGGACGTGGTTTCCGACCGAGGACCTCAGTTCGTCTCACGCTTCTGGAAAGTGTTCTGTCGCCTGGTCGGTGCTTCCACCAGCCTGTCCTCTGGGTACCATCCGCAGACGAACGGTCAGACGGAGAGAGCTAACCAGCAGCTTGGACTCTACTTGCGCTGCTTCGCTTCGTCCCAGCCGACCACCTGGCCCTGCTTCCTCCTGTGGGCGGAACTGTCCCACAACCTCCAGACCTCCTCTGCCACGAGTATGTCTCCCTTCAAGACCTGTTATGGGTACCAGCCCCCTCTGTTCGACCATCAGGTGCCTGAGGTGGAGGTCCCTGCTGCCCAGACGCTGGTCCGCCGCTGTCGGCTCGCCTGGATCCGGGCCCATGCGGCCATCACCCGGACCAACACGGAGTATGCCCGTCAACATCGCCACCGCCACCGGCCTGGCCCCGTCTTCCGGTCTGGCGACCAGGTGTGGCTCTCCTCCGCTAATCTGAGGATGCCAGCTGGCTCCAGGAAGCTCACTCCTCGCTTCCTGGGTCCGTTCCCTGTCCTCAGGGCCGTCAACCCGGTCACTTACCGTCTGCGCCTCCCGGCTGCTCTCCGGATCCACCCGGTCTTTCATGTCTCCCAGCTGAAGCCGGTGGTCTCCTCTCCTCTCCGCCCTCCGACGACCCGGGTGCCTCCGCCCCGCTGTGTGGAGGAGGATCGCATCTACACGGTCCGCAGGGTTCTGGACGCTCGCCTCCGGGGACATGGTTGGCTGTACCTGGTGGACTGGGAGGGGTACGGCCCGGAGGAGCGCTCTTGGGAGCCCACGAGCTCGTTTGTCGACCCTACCCTGCTTTCTGACTTCTGGACCCGGCGTCCTGGGACTTCGGGAGCCGTCCCTCGAGGGGGGTGGGGTGGGGGGTGGGGGGGTGGTGGTCCTGTCACGAACTCCTCCAGCTGACTCCATTTCCCAGCATTCTCGCCACCACTTCCCAACATTCCCGCCACCAACGTGGCCGCCCACGTCATCACGCCGACACTATAAAAGGAAGTGCCGGCTTTCATTCATTACTCTGTCATCGTTCTCACCAGACTTTCTATCGAGTTCCCAGGCTTACCAGCCCTCAAACCTTCAAACCTGACCTAAAGGATATAACCACGCTGGTTATCTCCATCACTCCGCGTCTGGGCAACAGACCTTCTCAGCCACGCTTCAGCTCTGCCACCGAACCTGACAAAAGGCAAGCTGAACAGACACAAACCCATCAGATGCTTTAAAGCTTGGACGCTTCATCAGGGGGCCACAAGGGTTTTAGGGACCATGATGTTTCCACACCTTTACCGTGATTGGCAAGTGGGTCTGTCAAGTTGTTGAGATGGCCGTTAAGGAAGTTCTCTGGTGGAAGTCGAGTTTCAAAGCTGAGTTTCTGACCATGATGTAGCTGGTAAGATGTTCACCTGTCCACATGGTGTAAAGTGTCATGGTCTGCGTCTGCGTCTTCCCCCATGTGTCTCCTTGTGTTCTCCATCCCTCTCTAGGTTCTCCTTTTGTGTCTCATAGCGCCCTCATGTGTCCTTGTTCTGCCTCTTCCTAATGTGTCTCCTGGTGTTCTCCATTTTTCCCCAGATCTTCAGCCCTCTAGGTTTCCCTCCTCAGATATCCCCCTCCCAGTTCCTGTGCTCCCGTGGTCCCCTTTAGTCTCGCCCCTGTAGCTTTTCCTTCTGTAGTGTTTTTCCTTTAGTTTCAGCTTCCCCTTTAGAATATAATGGGGTTTTTTGCCCTTCTGGTCTTTAGGTTTTTCTCTTAGGTCATTTTCCTTTAGCTACAGCTGTTCATATTAGTTCTCTCTAGTGTGTTTTTCCCATCGGTGTTTGAGGTTATTCTCCCCCCTGAGATTATTAAGTTATGTTTCCTGCTGTTCTTGTCTTTAGGTTTTATTCTTAGGTCATGTTAGTTTTCCTCCCTGATTAGTAACTCGGTTCACCTGGTCTCTCTCCCCACACACCTGCAGGTCATCTCCCTCTAATCCTCCCCAGTGTATAAAGCCCTGTTTGTGTCTCACTGTTTTGTCGGTCCATTGTTTGGTGTCAGCGATGTTTTGTTCCTCGTCTCTAGGTTTTGTGCTCTAAGTGAGCTTTCATCTCCGGGGTTTCAGGACATTGGTTTTTGGCTTCCTGCCCCTTTTGGAATTTTTGTTCTACTTCCTAATAAAGGAATGTTTTCATTTACATCCACTCCTGCCTCGTGTCGTTCTGGGTGGCTGCATTTTAGGTCCACACCTCCTCCTGACTCGCAACGTGACAGAAAGAGAACGATTATTGCAATCAGGATATTTTAACGCAAGTTGTTGTTTGTCTCGCTCGACTACAGTGCTAAGAGCATCTGCTTGGTCCACGACCTGTTTAATCTGAGAGGAAACATCAGAATGTGACTCTGATGAAAGTTGAATCTGTGGTAGCAAAGTTTCTGGGCTAGGTGGTGAACGTGATGTCCCCATCTGCTCAGAGTTACCAACTGTGAGACAGTGGAGGTCAGGAGGCAGGACCATTGGCAGAGGAGAGCAAAGACATGTGAGGTGCAGTTACCTTTACCCTGATTTAGTCCCCTGCATGGTGTGTACAAGTGTACATGACCTTCTGGTTACTGATCAAATATGACTGATTATCATAAATAATAATTATTATTAACCAAAGAATAATAAGTCTGATAGAATAATTATTCATGTTTTCTTTATCATGCTTTATGCTTTTATTACATTTAAAGATTGTTTTCATTTATCATGTTTTTTGCTTAATGATTTCACCATTTGATGCTTAAACAGTTGCTGTATTGTAAAGTCCCCTCATGAGACTTTAAGGGTGTTAAAATCTGACCTAATGTGACCCAAGGATGACCTGAGGAGATCTGCTGATCTATCAATTGCTGACTCGTGCAACTGCTTGCTACTCATCGTGTGATTAGACACTGAATGCTCTTTGTGTCAAACTTGTGACAATTAAAAACTGAGAGCTGTGTTTTACCCCTCCCTTTAGATCAGCTCTCAGGCATGTAACTAGGGAGCTCCCAGCTTGTAATAAATAGAGGTGCTCGGATCTCAAAGGCCAGAATGGTTTGGAGGAGCTGTCAGCTCAGTGGAGACTGAGTTGGCGTGGCCTTATTCCATTCTCCTCGAGCTTAAAACAGAATTCTGACTATTGTGTCTCTTTCCTTGTGTTGTTATATGATGTCTTAGGTGCTTAAACCTGACAAAGTCATCCCATTAAAATTAAATACATTTATAATGAACCACGATGATTATTTATGATGATTATTTATGAACCTTGTAATAAACCGTGAAAAGAGTTTATTAAAAATGATTATTTTAAATCTTGAAGTGTCCTTCATCTTGGGACGGAACAGCAGACAGATAAAAGGCAGTCAGATTAAAGATGGTTTAAGCAGACTTCACATCCCCTGTGATGGATCATCTGTGGACAGAAGTACAGCTTGACCCAGCTCGACCTAGCTGGGAAGTGTGACCTTTGGGTCACAAATGAGGCCATTCATGTTGCTACAACCACGACCAACACACACACACACACACACACACACACACACACACACACACACACACACACACACACTGGTAAAGGATGTTCCATCCACACAGAAACAACAGAAGAAATCAATCAGAGGCTGTGCTCTACCTCAGGACAGCAGAGTGTAACAGTTATCTAGATTTTGTGAGTTGGAGCTTGAAACACTTTTGAAACAGCTCCAAACAGGAAAGTGAGTAACGTGGTCATTCCACTTTCTCAGTCAATTCGCTTCATTTTATGGTTACAACCAGTGTGTGATTAGTGAAGAAAGCAGACGGGTATAATTTTTTCACCTTTTATTTATGAGAACTACAACATGCTTTGTGTGCCAGCTGCAGGGTATTTTGTACAAAGGTTTCCCTTTTGAACCTGACAGAGAAAAAACATGAAATGGGTGAGTTATGCTGACATCTTTTTTCATTTTTGTGCTCATGCACGAATGGCTGGGTGGCAAAAACAAACAATACAGCCTGCTATCAATATGCAACGTACACTTTTAAGAAAGTTTACGTACAAAATCCCCGATATATAAAACACTTTACCACCCAAAGACAGGAGGAGGTTTAGAGAGAAGCTTATTGGAGACAAATTTAAAGCCCAAATGAGTTCTGGCATGACGGACAGCATCCGTCCGGTTAACCTGTATTTTTTTTTTGTTTTGTTTTTTTCCACAAATCTGCTGAGGAGATATTTGTTCTTACTTAAAGTAGCTTTCCGGAGTTTTCTACTTTCAGAAATTCGTAAAAGTGATTATCTCTTCCTGTACTGTGATTTAATGTAAGCAATATGTCTTTTTTGTTTTATTGCTAACCACACCCCCTGCCCCGCAGAGCTCCGTGCAATAGGAAACTGAGCGCTAGAACTAACCAATAGTGTTAAACTACCGCTTACATGCTTCACATTTAAGGATTACCTTGGCTGATTCAATTCAAATTCAACAATACTTTATTAATCCCAGAGGGAAATTCAATATGCAGAGTTGATGAACATGTCACGGACAAGAAAGCCTCTAAAATATAAAATTATGAGAACATAAGATGACATGAGAATAATACTCGTAAAACAGCGTGATTTAGCTGTTTGTTGGCTACAGAAGCACATTTATAACAAGAAACGTGAAGTAGCCATCTTAAAAAATACCGAGTGACAGACTTTTTGAGTGATATGCTTGCCATCGGATAAGAGAAATACTCCGGAAAGAAGCTTTAACCCTGAACCCTTCACTCATGAAAATGAAAGGCTTTCAAACATCTGAAGGACTACACTTATTTTGTTACAATGGGGAATTGATGCCCTCTCCATTGCAACATGACTGTCATCGGGGTCATTTAGATTTACAACTTAGGCACAGATTAAATGAGCCTCTTTCAACAATGGAAGAAGCCTTCTGTAGACACATCTCATTTTTCTTAATGCTAAGTCATCTATGAGGTCATCTGATGCTGTGTTACTCCTGAGCTGAGCTGATGATAGCCAAGCTACTCAGGTGTTCTAGATGAGCCTCAGGATGAGAAGCTTCCCTCAGCAGAAGCAGCTGGAACCAGAAATCCATCATAGAGGCAGATTAGGATTATTTTTGGTCTAAATGGGAAATGACACAATGAAACCGATGTAGATATGACTACAGCTAATGATATGATTGTAATACAATATGACATCATCTCTCTCTCTCTCTCTCTCTCTCTCTCTCTCTCTCTCTCTCTCTCTCTCTCTCTCTCTCTCTCTCTAAATAGACAGACAGACTTAGGCCAACGTGTACGGATTTTTTCCTACATATTATTTATATCCACTCACCAATAAGATTAATTCATTCACTGCCAGCTGTTTCCTGATCGCTAAAGCCCTTCGCTGCCAGCGGTTTTCAGCATTTTTACTGTTTGTTTTTTTAAGAGCCACATGTAACATGAATAGGAGTAATTTGGGTGACTTGTTTTATCAGGACCAGATGTAACTCAGATCAGAAGCAAGAATCAGCCCACAGGAGTAAGTGACACAGAGACAGAATGGACTAGACTGTTAGGTTGGTACCAGTATAGAATATATTATAACACTTATTAAACAATACATATAATAAATAACAATTGATAATATACAGAAAAAAATCATCAAAGTCGATCAAATGCTCATTAGTTGGGGTAGCACATGATTGTTGGCAACTTCAAGCTCCAGCGGACCCAAGGACCCACGAACGGGTCCTAAAGAGTGAGTTCAATGTTCGTGAAGGATGTGATTAGGGTAGTCGCAGCTCACTGTTTAATGAAGCTGCTGAGAAACAGAGACTTAAAGGTGGCTACAGGAGCCTCCTACCAGCCCAACAGTGGTGGAGAGAGTCTGACTCAATCTGCCTGACTTGGTTCAGGAACTCAGGGATTCTAGGCTTCCAGCCTAGGTTCTAGTGGGTAGCTCGCCATCCATGAAAAAAACCTGGCCTTTTCCCGTCAATTTAAAGACATCTCTGCGCTCTTTCCTATACATCCGAAAACCGGTAGTTGGCTTCTGCAGCAACTCCTTTCCCTGTGTCTCCTTGCGCTTACCGATAGCGTCTGGCTGTGAGCTATTTAACTTCTTGATTGACCTAGATTTGGCCACGTGACCGGCAATGTCGAAGACGTTCTGGCCACTTAATTAGAGACAGACGGAAAAGACGGCAAAAAAACCTGGACCCATCACCTGGCAACTGGGTTACACACAGAATGATGCGCGCTAGGATGATGTCAACGCCCAAACTGCCAAAACAAAGCGGAGACTCACCTCTTACATCAGGAAGAATACGCGCATTTCGAGCGTTATCCGTTCTTTCATAATCCGTTGTCGAATTGTGATCGGCAGAAGCTTTTCCGGTTCGCGCCTCACTTTTTTTTTACAAAACGATCTCCTAAAACATGGATTTCTGTTTCGTGATCACGTGACGTGTGACGTATGTGGATGAAGATCAGCTTTAGAGCTGGGATGTTTGTTCTCATGGCACCTGGCCTTAAGAGACGATGTCTCGTGAGGCCAGGCACCTTGCTTACGAGGACACGGTCCTTCCTTGGTCAAAGAAAACAGTTAAATGGAACAGACTTGCATCACGTGACCGCAGCTTCCATGGCGGTCACCTAACATCACGTGGCACGGGAGATAACGTTATATTTTATATGTATTAGTTTCAATATAAATATAAAACGAGCCATTTACTTTTAAAATTGTGTTTATGTTTATTAAATTAAAATATAAGCGAGTTACTACCTGCTAGCCACCGAAGCTGCAACTACTAAGCAACTAACCAACCATAGATAACTTCTTTGGATCTAAAACAACATTTTTAATTAGTTGACTTACTTTTAAACTTGAAATTTGCCCCCGAAGTAGCTGACAGCTTCTGATCCGCCGTCCTTTTAAAAATACCGTGGTGTATTGTGGGTAATTTTTGACCAAGGCTAGGCTACAAGACACCTCCTGTGTGTCCTCGCTCAGCTAGCTAAACGGCTAACAAACAGAGAACACACGCCTCAGTAGAACATGAACACTGAAACACCTCTTGGCGGTTCCTGATGATGTATCTCCTAGGCAACCGGGGCGGGGCCAAGACATCAAGGCAAGGTTCCTTGGCATTGAGAAACACCCACGGTGTGGGGGCTTGTTCCGATGCCCACACAGTAAAAAAATGCAAATGAAGTCTTTACTCATCAATAGCAAAGAGCAGTTGTGCTTAAAATGACGACTTTTGTTGTCAATGGCAGTGAATAAGCTAATGCTATTGGTATGTTTATGTATTTAGCAGACGCTTTTGTCCAAAGCGACTTACAAGTAATAATCGGCATGTTGCCATTGAGGTTAACAACAACAATAACAACAACAACATTGACATCAGTCATGGAGAGGAGGGAACAAGGAGTGGACAGTAGAGAGGGGGGACGGGTGCAGGCAAGGTGCTAGTTAAGAAGATGCTCTCTGAAGAGCAGGGTCTTCA